>JAPVLO010001952.1:0-49548 GCA_027257055.1 Cephalopachus bancanus
TTTTATACAGGAATCCTTTAAGACAGCTCTGCTAGGCATATGCCCTCAGTGTAGTATAATATACGTTAAAAGGAAACAGGGAGAATCACACAAAAGCCAAAGCCAGCATACTACTTGTTGCCCCACTCAGTGACGTGCAGTTTTGAGGAATCTCTCCCGTGGAAGACTCTAATTTTCCCGAAAGAAAACAAAGGCTCTCAGGCTTTGTTGGCCCATGTAACCGCAGAGCCATTGTATTCAGTATTACACACCCGTGTTAAAAGAGAAACCCTTCCAGCATTCACCGGCGAATGAAGCGTGCTTTGCTACCAATGGCTGTGGACATCTGGTTGCAGTCAGTGCAGCACATGAAGTTGCACTCTGTTCCCCAAAACTACTGGTCTAGTGTAGTGTATATACAGGGAAGCTCTTAGAATTAGGGATGAGAGCATGCACAAAGCCAGCTTAATACAGACTGCCAATGAATAGCAGTGCCGCGCACGCTTGAATAGCGTGTCCCTAGGAAGACACACCTTCACCATGACTTTAACATAGGCTCTCCGTGCTTATTCGTAAATGAAAACGGCACAGCATTGGTAGTCCTTCCTAGGTTGAAATGCAATAGGGAAAAACAGACAGGATTTTCCCGTAAACAAATACTGCTCTCCTACTCGTATCTGTGGAGCTCTAATGTGACTCATTGGGGCACTCTGTATTGCAGATTTCTAGCCGTGAAACACGGATGTTTCACTCTCGTAAGCACAGTCCCCCTATGGAAAGGAACACCGATCAGGGGAAAGAGTGAGAATGAGGTATTACAGCAGGGAGCAACGAAGAATAATGGTCATAGCAAAGAGATGACACTGCAGCACTCATTGGGAACAGACTTAACAATGGAAGATGCCTGTTCACTACAGGCCTAAGAAAGGCTATTCCGAACAGCAATCCACAGTGTTACTGCTTTCCCATGACAGGATAATGTATCAAGAAAGAATACTTCACAATTCTCTCGGGTCACACATAATGCTTTCCCACAAGTAACTGTGAATGTCTCAGATCACTCATTGTGGCACAATGGAGTTGAGCATACTGAATGTGAAAGGTTGAAAAGCCGAGCCGAACGCCAAAGCTATCACCCTGCAGAGCGTAATATTCACGGAAGGGAACGAGTGAGAATCAGGAATTACAACATGCACTCAAGCATAATACGACTCAATGAAAGAGAAAAACAGTGCAGCACACTTTTCACACAGCATTTTCCAAAGAAGATTCACATTCAAAACAAGTCAACAAAGGCAGTCAGCTCTTGATTGTCAAAGCGTTTGGCAGAGCAATTGAGTTTCCTACAACACAAAAACTTGAACAAGAGAAACATTTGACAATGAACTCAGTGAATTCACCAAGTAATGCACTCTTACTAAACTGTGGAGTTCCCATTGCCCACCCTGTGGCACCATTGAGCTGCACATTCCAAGACTTGACCTATTCAAATACTCTTAGGTCAAACAAATGCACGGTGCAGAGCATAACTGAAAATGAGAAGAAAACTGGGAGAGGCATGCGTTGCAGCATGCACCAAGTTGGAATAACACTGATAGCCCTTCAAGAGTGCAGCGCACATTTGATAACCTGTTTCCCTAGGAAGATGCTCCTACACAACAAGCCTAACAGAGGCCGCCCACGCTTATTCAGCAAGGCAAACGGGAGAGTAACTGCATTTCGTAGCAGAGAGAAACGCCAACGGGAAACCTTTTTAGTATTCCAACAGAAAGCAAGTACTGCTTTTCTACCAGTGTTTCCTACAACACAAAAACTTGAACAGGAGAAACACTTGAGAATGCAGTCAGTGAATTCACCAAGTAATGCACTCTTACTAAACTGTGGAGTTCCCATTGCCCACCCTGTGGCACCATTGAGCTGCACATTCCAAGACTTGACCTATTCAAATACTCTTAGGTCAAACAAATGCCCGGTGCAGAGCATAACTGAAAATGAGAAGAAAACTGGGAGAGGCATGCGTTGCAGCATGCACCAAGTTGGAATAACACTGATAGCCCTTCAAGAGTGCAGCACACATTTGATAACCTGTTTCCCTAGGAAGATGCACCTACACAACAAGCCTAACAGAGGCCGCCTACGCTTATTCAGCAAGGCAAACGGGAGAGTAACTGCATTTCGTAGCAGAGACAAACGCCAACGGGAAACCTTTTTAGTATTCCAACAGAAAGCAAGTACTGCTTTTCTACCAGTAAGTGTGTAGCCTTCATTTGACTTAGTGTGGCACAATTTACATGCTCATTCCTACATGTGAAGTATGGCTCAGATCGCTCTCCAATGCTAAATCAAGCTAGACCTTGAGGATCATTTATTACACCGTACACCAAGCAAGAATAAAACTACTAGAAAATAAATAACCATGCAGCAAACCTTTGACACAGGGTTTCCCAACCTAATACACACACACAACAAGCAAGCGAAGCCTGTCAGCCCTTACTCGTAAATGCCAGCGGAAGATCAACTGCTTTTGGTAGAAGGCGGACCAGTAAAATCAAACACATTTTAGAATTCAATATGTGGACAAACAACGTTTTCCCAAAAATAACAGTGTATCGGTCATTTCACTCAGTGTGGCACCATGGAGGTGTGCATTTTTATACAGGAATCCTTTAAGACAGCTCTGCTAGGCATATGCCCTCAGTGTAGTATAATATACGTTAAAAGGAAACAGGGAGAATCACACAAAAGCCAAAGCCAGCATACTACTTGTTGCCCCACTCAGTGACGTGCAGTTTTGAGGAATCTCTCCCGTGGAAGACTCTAATTTTCCCGAAAGAAAACAAAGGCTCTCAGGCTTTGTTGGCCCATGTAACCGCAGAGCCATTGTATTCAGTATTACACACCCGTGTTAAAAGAGAAACCCTTCCAGCATTCACCGGCGAATGAAGCGTGCTTTGCTACCAATGGCTGTGGACATCTGGTTGCAGTCAGTGCAGCACATGAAGTTGCACTCTGTTCCCCAAAACTACTGGTCTAGTGTAGTGTATATACAGGGAAGCTCTTAGAATTAGGGATGAGAGCATGCACAAAGCCAGCTTAATACAGACTGCCAATGAATAGCAGTGCCGCGCACGCTTGAATAGCGTGTCCCTAGGAAGACACACCTTCACCATGACTTTAACATAGGCTCTCCGTGCTTATTCGTAAATGAAAACGGCACAGCATTGGTAGTCCTTCCTAGGTTGAAATGCAATAGGGAAAAACAGAAGGATTTTCCCGTAAACAAATACTGCTCTCCTACTCGTATCTGTGGAGCTCTAATGTGACTCATTGGGGCACTCTGTATTGCAGATTTCTAGCCGTGAAACACGGATGTTTCACTCTCGTAAGCACAGTCCCCCTATGGAAAGGAACACCGATCAGGGGAAAGAGTGAGAATGAGGTATTACAGCAGGGAGCAACGAAGAATAATGGTCATAGCAAAGAGATGACACTGCAGCACTCATTGGGAACAGACTTAACAATGGAAGATGCCTGTTCACTACAGGCCTAAGAAAGGCTATTCCGAACAGCAATCCACAGTGTTACTGCTTTCCCATGACAGGATAATGTATCAAGAAAGAATACTTCACAATTCTCTCGGGTCACACATAATGCTTTCCCACAAGTAACTGTGAATGTCTCAGATCACTCATTGTGGCACAATGGAGTTGAGCATACTGAATGTGAAAGGTTGAAAAGCCGAGCCGAACGCCAAAGCTATCACCCTGCAGAGCGTAATATTCACGGAAGGGAACGAGTGAGAATCAGGAATTACAACATGCACTCAAGCATAATACGACTCAATGAAAGAGAAAAACAGTGCAGCACACTTTTCACACAGCATTTTCCAAAGAAGATTCACATTCAAAACAAGTCAACAAAGGCAGTCAGCTCTTGATTGTCAAAGCGTTTGGCAGAGCAATTGAGTTTCCTACAACACAAAAACTTGAACAAGAGAAACATTTGACAATGAACTCAGTGAATTCACCAAGTAATGCACTCTTACTAAACTGTGGAGTTCCCATTGCCCACCCTGTGGCACCATTGAGCTGCACATTCCAAGACTTGACCTATTCAAATACTCTTAGGTCAAACAAATGCACGGTGCAGAGCATAACTGAAAATGAGAAGAAAACTGGGAGAGGCATGCGTTGCAGCATGCACCAAGTTGGAATAACACTGATAGCCCTTCAAGAGTGCAGCGCACATTTGATAACCTGTTTCCCTAGGAAGATGCTCCTACACAACAAGCCTAACAGAGGCCGCCCACGCTTATTCAGCAAGGCAAACGGGAGAGTAACTGCATTTCGTAGCAGAGAGAAACGCCAACGGGGAAACCTTTTTAGTATTCCAACAGAAAGCAAGTACTGCTTTTCTACCAGTGTTTCCTACAACACAAAAACTTGAACAGGAGAAACACTTGAGAATGCAGTCAGTGAATTCACCAAGTAATGCACTCTTACTAAACTGTGGAGTTCCCATTGCCCACCCTGTGGCACCATTGAGCTGCACATTCCAAGACTTGACCTATTCAAATACTCTTAGGTCAAACAAATGCCCGGTGCAGAGCATAACTGAAAATGAGAAGAAAACTGGGAGAGGCATGCGTTGCAGCATGCACCAAGTTGGAATAACACTGATAGCCCTTCAAGAGTGCAGCACACATTTGATAACCTGTTTCCCTAGGAAGATGCACCTACACAACAAGCCTAACAGAGGCCGCCTACGCTTATTCAGCAAGGCAAACGGGAGAGTAACTGCATTTCGTAGCAGAGACAAACGCCAACGGGGAAACCTTTTTAGTATTCCAACAGAAAGCAAGTACTGCTTTTCTACCAGTAAGTGTGTAGCCTTCATTTGACTTAGTGTGGCACAATTTACATGCTCATTCCTACATGTGAAGTATGGCTCAGATCGCTCTCCAATGCTAAATCAAGCTAGACCTTGAGGATCATTTATTACACCGTACACCAAGCAAGAATAAAACTACTAGAAAATAAATAACCATGCAGCAAACCTTTGACACAGGGTTTCCCAACCTAATACACACACACAACAAGCAAGCGAAGCCTGTCAGCCCTTACTCGTAAATGCCAGCGGAAGATCAACTGCTTTTGGTAGAAGGCGGACCAGTAAAATCAAACACATTTTAGAATTCAATATGTGGACAAACAACGTTTTCCCAAAAATAACAGTGTATCGGTCATTTCACTCAGTGTGGCACCATGGAGGTGTGCATTTTTATACAGGAATCCTTTAAGACAGCTCTGCTAGGCATATGCCCTCAGTGTAGTATAATATACGTTAAAAGGAAACAGGGAGAATCACACAAAAGCCAAAGCCAGCATACTACTTGTTGCCCCACTCAGTGACGTGCAGTTTTGAGGAATCTCTCCCGTGGAAGACTCTAATTTTCCCGAAAGAAAACAAAGGCTCTCAGGCTTTGTTGGCCCATGTAACCGCAGAGCCATTGTATTCAGTATTACACACCCGTGTTAAAAGAGAAACCCTTCCAGCATTCACCGGCGAATGAAGCGTGCTTTGCTACCAATGGCTGTGGACATCTGGTTGCAGTCAGTGCAGCACATGAAGTTGCACTCTGTTCCCCAAAACTACTGGTCTAGTGTAGTGTATATACAGGGAAGCTCTTAGAATTAGGGATGAGAGCATGCACAAAGCCAGCTTAATACAGACTGCCAATGAATAGCAGTGCCGCGCACGCTTGAATAGCGTGTCCCTAGGAAGACACACCTTCACCATGACTTTAACATAGGCTCTCCGTGCTTATTCGTAAATGAAAACGGCACAGCATTGGTAGTCCTTCCTAGGTTGAAATGCAATAGGGAAAAACAGACAGGATTTTCCCGTAAACAAATACTGCTCTCCTACTCGTATCTGTGGAGCTCTAATGTGACTCATTGGGGCACTCTGTATTGCAGATTTCTAGCCGTGAAACACGGATGTTTCACTCTCGTAAGCACAGTCCCCCTATGGAAAGGAACACCGATCAGGGGAAAGAGTGAGAATGAGGTATTACAGCAGGGAGCAACGAAGAATAATGGTCATAGCAAAGAGATGACACTGCAGCACTCATTGGGAACAGACTTAACAATGGAAGATGCCTGTTCACTACAGGCCTAAGAAAGGCTATTCCGAACAGCAATCCACAGTGTTACTGCTTTCCCATGACAGGATAATGTATCAAGAAAGAATACTTCACAATTCTCTCGGGTCACACATAATGCTTTCCCACAAGTAACTGTGAATGTCTCAGATCACTCATTGTGGCACAATGGAGTTGAGCATACTGAATGTGAAAGGTTGAAAAGCCGAGCCGAACGCCAAAGCTATCACCCTGCAGAGCGTAATATTCACGGAAGGGAACGAGTGAGAATCAGGAATTACAACATGCACTCAAGCATAATACGACTCAATGAAAGAGAAAAACAGTGCAGCACACTTTTCACACAGCATTTTCCAAAGAAGATTCACATTCAAAACAAGTCAACAAAGGCAGTCAGCTCTTGATTGTCAAAGCGTTTGGCAGAGCAATTGAGTTTCCTACAACACAAAAACTTGAACAAGAGAAACATTTGACAATGAACTCAGTGAATTCACCAAGTAATGCACTCTTACTAAACTGTGGAGTTCCCATTGCCCACCCTGTGGCACCATTGAGCTGCACATTCCAAGACTTGACCTATTCAAATACTCTTAGGTCAAACAAATGCACGGTGCAGAGCATAACTGAAAATGAGAAGAAAACTGGGAGAGGCATGCGTTGCAGCATGCACCAAGTTGGAATAACACTGATAGCCCTTCAAGAGTGCAGCGCACATTTGATAACCTGTTTCCCTAGGAAGATGCTCCTACACAACAAGCCTAACAGAGGCCGCCCACGCTTATTCAGCAAGGCAAACGGGAGAGTAACTGCATTTCGTAGCAGAGAGAAACGCCAACGGGGAAACCTTTTTAGTATTCCAACAGAAAGCAAGTACTGCTTTTCTACCAGTGTTTCCTACAACACAAAAACTTGAACAGGAGAAACACTTGAGAATGCAGTCAGTGAATTCACCAAGTAATGCACTCTTACTAAACTGTGGAGTTCCCATTGCCCACCCTGTGGCACCATTGAGCTGCACATTCCAAGACTTGACCTATTCAAATACTCTTAGGTCAAACAAATGCCCGGTGCAGAGCATAACTGAAAATGAGAAGAAAACTGGGAGAGGCATGCGTTGCAGCATGCACCAAGTTGGAATAACACTGATAGCCCTTCAAGAGTGCAGCACACATTTGATAACCTGTTTCCCTAGGAAGATGCACCTACACAACAAGCCTAACAGAGGCCGCCTACGCTTATTCAGCAAGGCAAACGGGAGAGTAACTGCATTTCGTAGCAGAGACAAACGCCAACGGGGAAACCTTTTTAGTATTCCAACAGAAAGCAAGTACTGCTTTTCTACCAGTAAGTGTGTAGCCTTCATTTGACTTAGTGTGGCACAATTTACATGCTCATTCCTACATGTGAAGTATGGCTCAGATCGCTCTCCAATGCTAAATCAAGCTAGACCTTGAGGATCATTTATTACACCGTACACCAAGCAAGAATAAAACTACTAGAAAATAAATAACCATGCAGCAAACCTTTGACACAGGGTTTCCCAACCTAATACACACACACAACAAGCAAGCGAAGCCTGTCAGCCCTTACTCGTAAATGCCAGCGGAAGATCAACTGCTTTTGGTAGAAGGCGGACCAGTAAAATCAAACACATTTTAGAATTCAATATGTGGACAAACAACGTTTTCCCAAAAATAACAGTGTATCGGTCATTTCACTCAGTGTGGCACCATGGAGGTGTGCATTTTTATACAGGAATCCTTTAAGACAGCTCTGCTAGGCATATGCCCTCAGTGTAGTATAATATACGTTAAAAGGAAACAGGGAGAATCACACAAAAGCCAAAGCCAGCATACTACTTGTTGCCCCACTCAGTGACGTGCAGTTTTGAGGAATCTCTCCCGTGGAAGACTCTAATTTTCCCGAAAGAAAACAAAGGCTCTCAGGCTTTGTTGGCCCATGTAACCGCAGAGCCATTGTATTCAGTATTACACACCCGTGTTAAAAGAGAAACCCTTCCAGCATTCACCGGCGAATGAAGCGTGCTTTGCTACCAATGGCTGTGGACATCTGGTTGCAGTCAGTGCAGCACATGAAGTTGCACTCTGTTCCCCAAAACTACTGGTCTAGTGTAGTGTATATACAGGGAAGCTCTTAGAATTAGGGATGAGAGCATGCACAAAGCCAGCTTAATACAGACTGCCAATGAATAGCAGTGCCGCGCACGCTTGAATAGCGTGTCCCTAGGAAGACACACCTTCACCATGACTTTAACATAGGCTCTCCGTGCTTATTCGTAAATGAAAACGGCACAGCATTGGTAGTCCTTCCTAGGTTGAAATGCAATAGGGAAAAACAGACAGGATTTTCCCGTAAACAAATACTGCTCTCCTACTCGTATCTGTGGAGCTCTAATGTGACTCATTGGGGCACTCTGTATTGCAGATTTCTAGCCGTGAAACACGGATGTTTCACTCTCGTAAGCACAGTCCCCCTATGGAAAGGAACACCGATCAGGGGAAAGAGTGAGAATGAGGTATTACAGCAGGGAGCAACGAAGAATAATGGTCATAGCAAAGAGATAACACTGCAGCACTCATTGGGAACAGACTTAACAATGGAAGATGCCTGTTCACTACAGGCCTAAGAAAGGCTATTCCGAACAGCAATCCACAGTGTTACTGCTTTCCCATGACAGGATAATGTATCAAGAAAGAATACTTCACAATTCTCTCGGGTCACACATAATGCTTTCCCACAAGTAACTGTGAATGTCTCAGATCACTCATTGTGGCACAATGGAGTTGAGCATACTGAATGTGAAAGGTTGAAAAGCCGAGCCGAACGCCAAAGCTATCACCCTGAGAGCGTAATATTCACGGAAGGGAACGAGTGAGAATCAGGAATTACAACATGCACTCAAGCATAATACGACTCAATGAAAGAGAAAAACAGTGCAGCACACTTTTCACACAGCATTTTCCAAAGAAGATTCACATTCAAAACAAGTCAACAAAGGCAGTCAGCTCTTGATTGTCAAAGCGTTTGGCAGAGCAATTGAGTTTCCTACAACACAAAAACTTGAACAAGAGAAACATTTGAAATGAACTCAGTGAATTCACCAAGTAATGCACTCTTACTAAACTGTGGAGTTCCCATTGCCCACCCTGTGGCACCATTGAGCTGCACATTCCAAGACTTGACCTATTCAAATACTCTTAGGTCAAACAAATGCACGGTGCAGAGCATAACTGAAAATGAGAAGAAAACTGGGAGAGGCATGCGTTGCAGCATGCACCAAGTTGGAATAACACTGATAGCCCTTCAAGAGTGCAGCGCACATTTGATAACCTGTTTCCCTAGGAAGATGCTCCTACACAACAAGCCTAACAGAGGCCGCCCACGCTTATTCAGCAAGGCAAACGGGAGAGTAACTGCATTTCGTAGCAGAGAGAAACGCCAACGGGGAAACCTTTTTAGTATTCCAACAGAAAGCAAGTACTGCTTTTCTACCAGTGTTTCCTACAACACAAAAACTTGAACAGGAGAAACACTTGAGAATGCAGTCAGTGAATTCACCAAGTAATGCACTCTTACTAAACTGTGGAGTTCCCATTGCCCACCCTGTGGCACCATTGAGCTGCACATTCCAAGACTTGACCTATTCAAATACTCTTAGGTCAAACAAATGCCCGGTGCAGAGCATAACTGAAAATGAGAAGAAAACTGGGAGAGGCATGCGTTGCAGCATGCACCAAGTTGGAATAACACTGATAGCCCTTCAAGAGTGCAGCACACATTTGATAACCTGTTTCCCTAGGAAGATGCACCTACACAACAAGCCTAACAGAGGCCGCCTACGCTTATTCAGCAAGGCAAACGGGAGAGTAACTGCATTTCGTAGCAGAGACAAACGCCAACGGGGAAACCTTTTTAGTATTCCAACAGAAAGCAAGTACTGCTTTTCTACCAGTAAGTGTGTAGCCTTCATTTGACTTAGTGTGGCACAATTTACATGCTCATTCCTACATGTGAAGTATGGCTCAGATCGCTCTCCAATGCTAAATCAAGCTAGACCTTGAGGATCATTTATTACACCGTACACCAAGCAAGAATAAAACTACTAGAAAATAAATAACCATGCAGCAAACCTTTGACACAGGGTTTCCCAACCTAATACACACACACAACAAGCAAGCGAAGCCTGTCAGCCCTTACTCGTAAATGCCAGCGGAAGATCAACTGCTTTTGGTAGAAGGCGGACCAGTAAAATCAAACACATTTTAGAATTCAATATGTGGACAAACAACGTTTTCCCAAAAATAACAGTGTATCGGTCATTTCACTCAGTGTGGCACCATGGAGGTGTGCATTTTTATACAGGAATCCTTTAAGACAGCTCTGCTAGGCATATGCCCTCAGTGTAGTATAATATACGTTAAAAGGAAACAGGGAGAATCACACAAAAGCCAAAGCCAGCATACTACTTGTTGCCCCACTCAGTGACGTGCAGTTTTGAGGAATCTCTCCCGTGGAAGACTCTAATTTTCCCGAAAGAAAACAAAGGCTCTCAGGCTTTGTTGGCCCATGTAACCGCAGAGCCATTGTATTCAGTATTACACACCCGTGTTAAAAGAGAAACCCTTCCAGCATTCACCGGCGAATGAAGCGTGCTTTGCTACCAATGGCTGTGGACATCTGGTTGCAGTCAGTGCAGCACATGAAGTTGCACTCTGTTCCCCAAAACTACTGGTCTAGTGTAGTGTATATACAGGGAAGCTCTTAGAATTAGGGATGAGAGCATGCACAAAGCCAGCTTAATACAGACTGCCAATGAATAGCAGTGCCGCGCACGCTTGAATAGCGTGTCCCTAGGAAGACACACCTTCACCATGACTTTAACATAGGCTCTCCGTGCTTATTCGTAAATGAAAACGGCACAGCATTGGTAGTCCTTCCTAGGTTGAAATGCAATAGGGAAAAACAGAAGGATTTTCCCGTAAACAAATACTGCTCTCCTACTCGTATCTGTGGAGCTCTAATGTGACTCATTGGGGCACTCTGTATTGCAGATTTCTATCCGTGAAACACGGATGTTTCACTCTCGTAAGCACAGTCCCCCTATGGAAAGGAACACCGATCAGGGGAAAGAGTGAGAATGAGGTATTACAGCAGGGAGCAACGAAGAATAATGGTCATAGCAAAGAGATAACACTGCAGCACTCATTGGGAACAGACTTAACAATGGAAGATGCCTGTTCACTACAGGCCTAAGAAAGGCTATTCCGAACAGCAATCCACAGTGTTACTGCTTTCCCATGACAGGATAATGTATCAAGAAAGAATACTTCACAATTCTCTCGGGTCACACATAATGCTTTCCCACAAGTAACTGTGAATGTCTCAGATCACTCATTGTGGCACAATGGAGTTGAGCATACTGAATGTGAAAGGTTGAAAAGCCGAGCCGAACGCCAAAGCTATCACCCTGTAGAGCGTAATATTCACGGAAGGGAACGAGTGAGAATCAGGAATTACAACATGCACTCAAGCATAATACGACTCAATGAAAGAGAAAAACAGTGCAGCACACTTTTCACACAGCATTTTCCAAAGAAGATTCACATTCAAAACAAGTCAACAAAGGCAGTCAGCTCTTGATTGTCAAAGCGTTTGGCAGAGCAATGGAGTTTCCTACAACACAAAAACTTGAACAAGAGAAACATTTGAGAATGAACTCAGTGAATTCACCAAGTAATGCACTCTTACTAAACTGTGGAGTTCCCATTGCCCACCCTGTGGCACCATTGAGCTGCACATTCCAAGACTTGACCTATTCAAATACTCTTAGGTCAAACAAATGCACGGTGCAGAGCATAACTGAAAATGAGAAGAAAACTGGGAGAGGCATGCGTTGCAGCATGCACCAAGTTGGAATAACACTGATAGCCCTTCAAGAGTGCAGCGCACATTTGATAACCTGTTTCCCTAGGAAGATGCTCCTACACAACAAGCCTAACAGAGGCCGCCCACGCTTATTCAGCAAGGCAAACGGGAGAGTAACTGCATTTCGTAGCAGAGAGAAACGCCAAGGAAACCTTTTTAGTATTCAACAGAAAGCAAGTACTGCTTTTCTACCAGTTTTCCTACAACACAAAAACTTGAACAGAGAAACACTTTGAGAATGCAGTCAGTGAATTCACCAAGTAATGCACTCTTACTAAACTGTGGAGTTCCCATTGCCCACCCTGTGGCACCATTGAGCTGCACATTCCAAGACTTGACCTATTCAAATACTCTTAGGTCAAACAAATGCCCGGTGCAGAGCATAACTGAAAATGAGAAGAAAACTGGGAGAGGCATGCGTTGCAGCATGCACCAAGTTGGAATAACACTGATAGCCCTTCAAGAGTGCAGCACACATTTGATAACCTGTTTCCCTAGGAAGATGCTCCTACACAACAAGCCTAACAGAGGCCGCCCACGCTTATTCAGCAAGGCAAACGGGAGAGTAACTGCATTTCGTAGCAGAGAGAAACGCCAACGGGGAAACCTTTTTAGTATTCCAACAGAAAGCAAGTACTGCTTTTCTACCAGTGTTTCCTACAACACAAAAACTTGAACAGGAGAAACACTTGAGAATGCAGTCAGTGAATTCACCAAGTAATGCACTCTTACTAAACTGTGGAGTTCCCATTGCCCACCCTGTGGCACCATTGAGCTGCACATTCCAAGACTTGACCTATTCAAATACTCTTAGGTCAAACAAATGCCGGTGAGAGCATAACTGAAAATGAGAAGAAACTTTGGAGAGGCGGACCAGTAAAAGTCAAACACTTGATTCAAATGGGACAACAAGTTGAATAACACGATATGCACTTCACAGTGCAGCACACATGTGATAGCTTTACTAATCACAAGAAGCTGCTAGCTATTCCAGCACGAGTAATTTTCTAAAGAACGCAAGGGGCCGACCTTTTTAGATCCAACAGAAAGCAAGTACTGCTTTTCTACCAGTAAGTGTGTAGCCTTCATTTGACTTAGTGTGGCACAATTTACATGCTCATTCCTACATGTGAAGTATGGCTCAGATCGCTCTCCAATGCTAAATCAAGCTAGACCTTGAGGATCATTTATTACACCGTACACCAAGCAAGAATAAAACTACTAGAAAATAAATAACCATGCAGCAAACCTTTGACACAGGGTTTCCCAACCTAATACCACACACAACAAGCAAGCGAAGCCTGTCAGCCCTTACTCGTAAATGCCAGCGGAAGATCAACTGCTTTTGGTAGAAGGCGGACCAGTAAAATCAAACACATTTTAGAATTCAATATGTGGACAAACAACGTTTTCCCAAAAATAACAGTGTATCGGTCATTTCACTCAGTGTGGCACCATGGAGGTGTGCATTTTTATACAGGAACCCTTTTAAAGACAGCTCTGCTAGGCATATGCCCTCAGTGTAGTATAATATACGTTAAAAGGAAACAGGGAGAATCACACAAAAGCCAAAGCCAGATACTACTTGTTGCCCCACTCAGTGACGTGCATTTTTGAGGAATCTCCCCCGTGGAAGACTCTAATTTTCCCGAAAGAAAACAAAGGCTCTCAGGCTTTGTTGGCCCATGAACCGCAGAGCCATTGTATTCAGTATTACACACCCGTGTTAAAGAGAAACCCTTCCAGCATTCACCGGCGAATGAAGCGTGCTTTGCTACCAATGGCTGTGGACATCTGGTTGCAGTCAGTGCAGCACATGAAGTTGCACTCTGTTCCCCAAAACTACTGGTCTAGTGTAGTGTATATACAGGGAAGCTCTTAGAATTAGGGATGAGAGCATGCACAAAGCCAGCTTAATACAGACTGCCAATGAATAGCAGTGCCGCGCACGCTTGAATAGCGTGTCCCTAGGAAGACACACCTTCACCATGACTTTAACATAGGCTCTCCGTGCTTATTCGTAAAAGAAAACGGCACAGCATTGGTAGTCCTTCCTAGGTTGAAATGCAATAGGGAAAAACAGACAGGATTTTCCCGTAAACAAATACTGCTCTCCTACTCGTATCTGTGGAGCTCTAATGTGACTCATTGGGGCACTCTGTATTGCAGATTTCTATCCGTGAAACACGGATGTTTCACTCTCGTAAGCACAGTCCCCCTATGGAAAGGAACACCGATCAGGGGAAAGAGTGAGAATGAGGTATTACAGCAGGGAGCAACGAAGAATAATGGTCATAGCAAAGAGATACACTGCAGCACTCATTGGGAACAGACTTAACAATGGAAGATGCCTGTTCACTACAGGCCTAAGAAAGGCTATTCCGAACAGCAATCCACAGTGTTACTGCTTTCCCATGACAGGATAATGTATCAAGAAAGAATACTTCACAATTCTCTCGGGTCACACATAATGCTTTCCCACAAGTAACTGTGAATGTCTCAGATCACTCATTGTGGCACAATGGAGTTGAGCATACTGAATGTGAAAGGTTGAAAAGCCGAGCCGAACGCCAAAGCTATCACCCTGTAGAGCGTAATATTCACGGAAGGGAACGAGTGAGAATCAGGAATTACAACATGCACTCAAGCATAATACGACTCAATGAAAGAGAAAAACAGTGCAGCACACTTTTCACACAGCATTTTCCAAAGAAGATTCACATTCAAAACAAGTCAACAAAGGCAGTCAGCTCTTGATGTCAAAGCGTTTGGCAGAGCAATTGAGTTTCCTACAACACAAAAACTTGAACAAGAGAAACATTTGAGAATGAACTCAGTGAATTCACCAAGTAATGCACTCTTACTAAACTGTGGAGTTCCCATTGCCCACCCTGTGGCACCATTGAGCTGCACATTCCAAGACTTGACCTATTCAAATACTCTTAGGTCAAACAAATGCACGGTGCAGAGCATAACTGAAAATGAGAAGAAAACTGGGAGAGGCATGCGTTGCAGCATGCACCAAGTTGGAATAACACTGATAGCCCTTCAAGAGTGCAGCGCACATTTGATAACCTGTTCCCTAGGAAGATGCTCCTACACAACAAGCCTAACAGAGGCCGCCCACGCTTATTCAGCAAGGCAAACGGGAGAGTAACTGCATTTCGTAGCAGAGAGAAACGCCAACGGGGAAACCTTTTTAGTATTCCAACAGAAAGCAAGTACTGCTTTTCTACCAGTGTTTCCTACAACACAAAAACTTGAACAGGAGAAACACTTGAGAATGCAGTCAGTGAATTCACCAAGTAATGCACTCTTACTAAACTGTGGAGTTCCCATTGCCCACCCTGTGGCACCATTGAGCTGCACATTCCAAGACTTGACCTATTCAAATACTCTTAGGTCAAACAAATGCCGGTGCAGAGCATAACTGAAAATGAGAAGAAAACTGGGAGAGGCATGCGTTGCAGCATGCACCAAGTTGGAATAACACTGATAGCCCTTCAAGAGTGCAGCACACATTTGATAACCTGTTTCCCTAGGAAGATGCACCTACACAACAAGCCTAACAGAGGCCGCCTACGCTTATTCAGCAAGGCAAACGGGAGAGTAACTGCATTTCGTAGCAGAGACAAACGCCAACGGGGAAACCTTTTTAGTATTCCAACAGAAAGCAAGTACTGCTTTTCTACCAGTAAGTGTGTAGCCTTCATTTGACTTAGTGTGGCACAATTTACATGCTCATTCCTACATGTGAAGTATGGCTCAGATCGCTCTCCAATGCTAAATCAAGCTAGACCTTGAGGATCATTTATTACACCGTACACCAAGCAAGAATAAAACTACTAGAAAATAAATAACCATGCAGCAAACCTTTGACACAGGGTTTCCCAACCTAATACACACACACAACAAGCAAGCGAAGCCTGTCAGCCCTTACTCGTAAATGCCAGCGGAAGATCAACTGCTTTTGGTAGAAGGCGGACCAGTAAAATCAAACACATTTTAGAATTCAATATGTGGACAAACAACGTTTTCCCAAAAATAACAGTGTATCGGTCATTTCACTCAGTGTGGCACCATGGAGGTGTGCATTTTTATACAGGAATCCTTTAGACAGCTCTGCTAGGCATATGCCCTCAGTGTAGTATAATATACGTTAAAAGGAAACAGGGAGAATCACACAAAAGCCAAAGCCAGTATACTACTTGTTGCCCCACTCAGTGACGTGCAGTTTTGAGGAATCTCTCCCGTGGAAGACTCTAATTTTCCCGAAAGAAAACAAAGGCTCTCAGGCTTTGTTGGCCCATGAACCGCAGAGCCATTGTATTCAGTATTACACACCCGTGTTGAAAGAGAAACCCTTCCAGCATTCACCGGCGAATGAAGCGTGCTTTGCTACCAATGGCTGTGGACATCTGGTTGCAGTCAGTGCAGCACATGAAGTTGCACTCTGTTCCCCAAAACTACTGGTCTAGTGTAGTGTATATACAGGGAAGCTCTTAGAATTAGGGATGAGAGCATGCACAAAGCCAGCTTAATACAGACTGCCAATGAATAGCAGTGCCGCGCACGCTTGAATAGCGTGTCCCTAGGAAGACACACCTTCACCATGACTTTAACATAGGCTCTCCGTGCTTATTCGTAAATGAAAACGGCACAGCATTGGTAGTCCTTCCTAGGTTGAAATGCAATAGGGAAAAACAGATAGGATTTTCCCGTAAACAAATACTGCTCTCCTACTCGTATCTGTGGAGCTCTAATGTGACTCATTGGGGCACTCTGTATTGCAGATTTCTATCCGTGAAACACGGATGTTTCACTCTCGTAAGCACAGTCCCCCTATGGAAAGGAACACCGATCAGGGGAAAGAGTGAGAATGAGGTATTACAGCAGGGAGCAACGAAGAATAATGGTCATAGCAAAGAGATAACACTGCAGCACTCATTGGGAACAGACTTAACAATGGAAGATGCCTGTTCACTACAGGCCTAAGAAAGGCTATTCCGAACAGCAATCCACAGTGTTACTGCTTTCCCATGACAGGATAATGTATCAAGAAAGAATACTTCACAATTCTCTCGGGTCACACATAATGCTTTCCCACAAGTAACTGTGAATGTCTCAGATCACTCATTGTGGCACAATGGAGTTGAGCATACTGAATGTGAAAGGTTGAAAAGCCGAGCCGAACGCCAAAGCTATCACCCTGTAGAGCGTAATATTCACGGAAGGGAACGAGTGAGAATCAGGAATTACAACATGCACTCAAGCATAATACGACTCAATGAAAGAGAAAAACAGTGCAGCACACTTTTCACACAGCATTTTCCAAAGAAGATTCACATTCAAAACAAGTCAACAAAGGCAGTCAGCTCTTGATTGTCAAAGCGTTTGGCAGAGCAATGGAGTTTCCTACAACACAAAAACTTGAACAAGAGAAACATTTGAGAATGAACTCAGTGAATTCACCAAGTAATGCACTCTTACTAAACTGTGGAGTTCCCATTGCCCACCCTGTGGCACCATTGAGCTGCACATTCCAAGACTTGACCTATTCAAATACTCTTAGGTCAAACAAATGCACGGTGCAGAGCATAACTGAAAATGAGAAGAAAACTGGGAGAGGCATGCGTTGCAGCATGCACCAAGTTGGAATAACACTGATAGCCCTTCAAGAGTGCAGCGCACATTTGATAACCTGTTTCCCTAGGAAGATGCTCCTACACAACAAGCCTAACAGAGGCCGCCCACGCTTATTCAGCAAGGCAAACGGGAGAGTAACTGCATTTCGTAGCAGAGAGAAACGCCAACGGGGAAACCTTTTTAGTATTCCAACAGAAAGCAAGTACTGCTTTTCTACCAGTGTTTCCTACAACACAAAAACTTGAACAGGAGAAACACTTGAGAATGCAGTCAGTGAATTCACCAAGTAATGCACTCTTACTAAACTGTGGAGTTCCCATTGCCCACCCTGTGGCACCATTGAGCTGCACATTCCAAGACTTGACCTATTCAAATACTCTTAGGTCAAACAAATGCCCGGTGCAGAGCATAACTGAAAATGAGAAGAAAACTGGGAGAGGCATGCGTTGCAGCATGCACCAAGTTGGAATAACACTGATAGCCCTTCAAGAGTGCAGCACACATTTGATAACCTGTTTCCCTAGGAAGATGCACCTACACAACAAGCCTAACAGAGGCCGCCTACGCTTATTCAGCAAGGCAAACGGGAGAGTAACTGCATTTCGTAGCAGAGACAAACGCCAACGGGGAAACCTTTTTAGTATTCCAACAGAAAGCAAGTACTGCTTTTCTACCAGTAAGTGTGTAGCCTTCATTTGACTTAGTGTGGCACAATTTACATGCTCATTCCTACATGTGAAGTATGGCTCAGATCGCTCTCCAATGCTAAATCAAGCTAGACCTTGAGGATCATTTATTACACCGTACACCAAGCAAGAATAAAACTACTAGAAAATAAATAACCATGCAGCAAACCTTTGACACAGGGTTTCCCAACCTAATACACACACACAACAAGCAAGCGAAGCCTGTCAGCCCTTACTCGTAAATGCCAGCGGAAGATCAACTGCTTTTGGTAGAAGGCGGACCAGTAAAATCAAACACATTTTAGAATTCAATATGTGGACAAACAACGTTTTCCCAAAAATAACAGTGTATCGGTCATTTCACTCAGTGTGGCACCATGGAGGTGTGCATTTTTATACAGGAATCCTTTAAGACAGCTCTGCTAGGCATATGCCCTCAGTGTAGTATAATATACGTTAAAAGGAAACAGGGAGAATCACACAAAAGCCAAAGCCAGTATACTACTTGTTGCCCCACTCAGTGACGTGCAGTTTTGAGGAATCTCTCCCGTGGAAGACTCTAATTTTCCCGAAAGAAAACAAAGGCTCTCAGGCTTTGTTGGCCCATGTAACCGCAGAGCCATTGTATTCAGTATTACACACCCGTGTTAAAGAGAAACCCTTCCAGCATTCACCGGCGAATGAAGCGTGCTTTGCTACCAATGGCTGTGGACATCTGGTTGCAGTCAGTGCAGCACATGAAGTTGCACTCTGTTCCCCAAAACTACTGGTCTAGTGTAGTGTATATACAGGGAAGCTCTTAGAATTAGGGATGAGAGCATGCACAAAGCCAGCTTAATACAGACTGCCAATGAATAGCAGTGCCGCGCACGCTTGAATAGCGTGTCCCTAGGAAGACACACCTTCACCATGACTTTAACATAGGCTCTCCGTGCTTATTCGTAAATGAAAACGGCACAGCATTGGTAGTCCTTCCTAGGTTGAAATGCAATAGGGAAAAACAGAAGGATTTTCCCGTAAACAAATACTGCTCTCCTACTCGTATCTGTGGAGCTCTAATGTGACTCATTGGGGCACTCTGTATTGCAGATTTCTATCCGTGAAACACGGATGTTTCACTCTCGTAAGCACAGTCCCCCTATGGAAAGGAACACCGATCAGGGGAAAGAGTGAGAATGAGGTATTACAGCAGGGAGCAACGAAGAATAATGGTCATAGCAAAGAGATAACACTGCAGCACTCATTGGGAACAGACTTAACAATGGAAGATGCCTGTTCACTACAGGCCTAAGAAAGGCTATTCCGAACAGCAATCCACAGTGTTACTGCTTTCCCATGACAGGATAATGTATCAAGAAAGAATACTTCACAATTCTCTCGGGTCACACATAATGCTTTCCCACAAGTAACTGTGAATGTCTCAGATCACTCATTGTGGCACAATGGAGTTGAGCATACTGAATGTGAAAGGTTGAAAAGCCGAGCCGAACGCCAAAGCTATCACCCTGTAGAGCGTAATATTCACGGAAGGGAACGAGTGAGAATCAGGAATTACAACATGCACTCAAGCATAATACGACTCAATGAAAGAGAAAAACAGTGCAGCACACTTTTCACACAGCATTTTCCAAAGAAGATTCACATTCAAAACAAGTCAACAAAGGCAGTCAGCTCTTGATTGTCAAAGCGTTTGGCAGAGCAATTGAGTTTCCTACAACACAAAAACTTGAACAAGAGAAACATTTGAGAATGAACTCAGTGAATTCACCAAGTAATGCACTCTTACTAAACTGTGGAGTTCCCATTGCCCACCCTGTGGCACCATTGAGCTGCACATTCCAAGACTTGACCTATTCAAATACTCTTAGGTCAAACAAATGCACGGTGCAGAGCATAACTGAAAATGAGAAGAAAACTGGGAGAGGCATGCGTTGCAGCATGCACCAAGTTGGAATAACACTGATAGCCCTTCAAGAGTGCAGCGCACATTTGATAACCTGTTTCCCTAGGAAGATGCTCCTACACAACAAGCCTAACAGAGGCCGCCCACGCTTATTCAGCAAGGCAAACGGGAGAGTAACTGCATTTCGTAGCAGAGAGAAACGCCAACGGGGAAACCTTTTTAGTATTCCAACAGAAAGCAAGTACTGCTTTTCTACCAGTGTTTCCTACAACACAAAAACTTGAACAGGAGAAACACTTGAGAATGCAGTCAGTGAATTCACCAAGTAATGCACTCTTACTAAACTGTGGAGTTCCCATTGCCCACCCTGTGGCACCATTGAGCTGCACATTCCAAGACTTGACCTATTCAAATACTCTTAGGTCAAACAAATGCCCGGTGCAGAGCATAACTGAAAATGAGAAGAAAACTGGGAACCGAGCCTTCAGTTGCAGCATGAACCAAGTGATAACACATAGCCTTCAAGAGTGCAGCACACATTTGAAAACTGTTTAGGAAGATGCACCTACAAACAAGCCTAACAGAGGCGCCTATCGCTTATTCAGCAAGGCAAAGGGAGAGTAACTGCATTTCGTAGCAGAGACAACGCCAACGGGAAACCTTTTAGTATTCCAACAGAAAGCAAGTCTCTTCTACTAAGGGCCCCTTACTAGGGGCATTTAATGCCACCTACTGTGGAGCGATCAAGTTTATTGAGGACATACCGTACACCAAGCAAGAATAAAACTACTAGAAAATAAATAACCATGCAGCAAACCTTTGACACAGGGTTTCCCAACCTAATACACACACACAACAAGCAAGCGAAGCCTGTCAGCCCTTACTCGTAAATGCCAGCGGAAGATCAACTGCTTTTGGTAGAAGGCGGACCAGTAAAATCAAACACATTTTAGAATTCAATATGTGGACAAACAACGTTTTCCCAAAAATAACAGTGTATCGGTCATTTCACTCAGTGTGGCACCATGGAGGTGTGCATTTTTATACAGGAATCCTTTAAGACAGCTCTGCTAGGCATATGCCCTCAGTGTAGTATAATATACGTTAAAAGGAAACAGGGAGAATCACACAAAAGCCAAAGCCAGCATACTACTTGTTGCCCCACTCAGTGACGTGCAGTTTTGAGGAATCTCTCCCGTGGAAGACTCTAATTTTCCCGAAAGAAAACAAAGGCTCTCAGGCTTTGTTGGCCCATGTAACCGCAGAGCCATTGTATTCAGTATTACACACCCGTGTTAAAAGAGAAACCCTTCCAGCATTCACCGGCGAATGAAGCGTGCTTTGCTACCAATGGCTGTGGACATCTGGTTGCAGTCAGTGCAGCACATGAAGTTGCACTCTGTTCCCCAAAACTACTGGTCTAGTGTAGTGTATATACAGGGAAGCTCTTAGAATTAGGGATGAGAGCATGCACAAAGCCAGCTTAATACAGACTGCCAATGAATAGCAGTGCCGCGCACGCTTGAATAGCGTGTCCCTAGGAAGACACACCTTCACCATGACTTTAACATAGGCTCTCCGTGCTTATTCGTAAATGAAAACGGCACAGCATTGGTAGTCCTTCCTAGGTTGAAATGCAATAGGGAAAAACAGACAGGATTTTCCCGTAAACAAATACTGCTCTCCTACTCGTATCTGTGGAGCTCTAATGTGACTCATTGGGGCACTCTGTATTGCAGATTTCTAGCCGTGAAACACGGATGTTTCACTCTCGTAAGCACAGTCCCCCTATGGAAAGGAACACCGATCAGGGGAAAGAGTGAGAATGAGGTATTACAGCAGGGAGCAACGAAGAATAATGGTCATAGCAAAGAGATGACACTGCAGCACTCATTGGGAACAGACTTAACAATGGAAGATGCCTGTTCACTACAGGCCTAAGAAAGGCTATTCCGAACAGCAATCCACAGTGTTACTGCTTTCCCATGACAGGATAATGTATCAAGAAAGAATACTTCACAATTCTCTCGGGTCACACATAATGCTTTCCCACAAGTAACTGTGAATGTCTCAGATCACTCATTGTGGCACAATGGAGTTGAGCATACTGAATGTGAAAGGTTGAAAAGCCGAGCCGAACGCCAAAGCTATCACCCTGCAGAGCGTAATATTCACGGAAGGGAACGAGTGAGAATCAGGAATTACAACATGCACTCAAGCATAATACGACTCAATGAAAGAGAAAAACAGTGCAGCACACTTTTCACACAGCATTTTCCAAAGAAGATTCACATTCAAAACAAGTCAACAAAGGCAGTCAGCTCTTGATTGTCAAAGCGTTTGGCAGAGCAATTGAGTTTCCTACAACACAAAAACTTGAACAAGAGAAACATTTGAGAATGAACTCAGTGAATTCACCAAGTAATGCACTCTTACTAAACTGTGGAGTTCCCATTGCCCACCCTGTGGCACCATTGAGCTGCACATTCCAAGACTTGACCTATTCAAATACTCTTAGGTCAAACAAATGCACGGTGCAGAGCATAACTGAAAATGAGAAGAAAACTGGGAGAGGCATGCGTTGCAGCATGCACCAAGTTGGAATAACACTGATAGCCCTTCAAGAGTGCAGCGCACATTTGATAACCTGTTTCCCTAGGAAGATGCTCCTACACAACAAGCCTAACAGAGGCCGCCCACGCTTATTCAGCAAGGCAAACGGGAGAGTAACTGCATTTCGTAGCAGAGAGAAACGCCAACGGGGAAACCTTTTTAGTATTCCAACAGAAAGCAAGTACTGCTTTTCTACCAGTGTTTCCTACAACACAAAAACTTGAACAGGAGAAACACTTGAGAATGCAGTCAGTGAATTCACCAAGTAATGCACTCTTACTAAACTGTGGAGTTCCCATTGCCCACCCTGTGGCACCATTGAGCTGCACATTCCAAGACTTGACCTATTCAAATACTCTTAGGTCAAACAAATGCCCGGTGCAGAGCATAACTGAAAATGAGAAGAAAACTGGGAGAGGCATGCGTTGCAGCATGCACCAAGTTGGAATAACACTGATAGCCCTTCAAGAGTGCAGCACACATTTGATAACCTGTTTCCCTAGGAAGATGCACCTACACAACAAGCCTAACAGAGGCCGCCTACGCTTATTCAGCAAGGCAAACGGGAGAGTAACTGCATTTCGTAGCAGAGACAAACGCCAACGGGAAACCTTTTTAGTATTCCAACAGAAAGCAAGTACTGCTTTTCTACCAGTAAGTGTGTAGCCTTCATTTGACTTAGTGTGGCACAATTTACATGCTCATTCCTACATGTGAAGTATGGCTCAGATCGCTCTCCAATGCTAAATCAAGCTAGACCTTGAGGATCATTTATTACACCGTACACCAAGCAAGAATAAAACTACTAGAAAATAAATAACCATGCAGCAAACCTTTGACACAGGGTTTCCCAACCTAATACACACACACAACAAGCAAGCGAAGCCTGTCAGCCCTTACTCGTAAATGCCAGCGGAAGATCAACTGCTTTTGGTAGAAGGCGGACCAGTAAAATCAAACACATTTTAGAATTCAATATGTGGACAAACAACGTTTTCCCAAAAATAACAGTGTATCGGTCATTTCACTCAGTGTGGCACCATGGAGGTGTGCATTTTTATACAGGTTAAACAGCTTGTAGAACTATGCCCTCAGTGTAGTATAATATACGTTAAAAGGAAACAGGGAGAATCACACAAAAGCCAAAGCCAGTATACTACTTGTTGCCCCACTCAGTGACGTGCAGTTTTGAGGAATCTCTCCCGTGGAAGACTCTAATTTTCCCGAAAGAAAACAAAGGCTCTCAGGCTTTGTTGGCCCATGTAACCGCAGAGCCATTGTATTCAGTATTACACACCCGTGTTAAAAGAGAAACCCTTCCAGCATTCACCGGCGAATGAAGCGTGCTTTGCTACCAATGGCTGTGGACATCTGGTTGCAGTCAGTGCAGCACATGAAGTTGCACTCTGTTCCCCAAAACTACTGGTCTAGTGTAGTGTATATACAGGGAAGCTCTTAGAATTAGGGATGAGAGCATGCACAAAGCCAGCTTAATACAGACTGCCAATGAATAGCAGTGCCGCGCACGCTTGAATAGCGTGTCCCTAGGAAGACACACCTTCACCATGACTTTAACATAGGCTCTCCGTGCTTATTCGTAAATGAAAACGGCACAGCATTGGTAGTCCTTCCTAGGTTGAAATGCAATAGGGAAAAACAGACAGGATTTTCCCGTAAACAAATACTGCTCTCCTACTCGTATCTGTGGAGCTCTAATGTGACTCATTGGGGCACTCTGTATTGCAGATTTCTATCCGTGAAACACGGATGTTTCACTCTCGTAAGCACAGTCCCCCTATGGAAAGGAACACCGATCAGGGGAAAGAGTGAGAATGAGGTATTACAGCAGGGAGCAACGAAGAATAATGGTCATAGCAAAGAGATAACACTGCAGCACTCATTGGGAACAGACTTAACAATGGAAGATGCCTGTTCACTACAGGCCTAAGAAAGGCTATTCCGAACAGCAATCCACAGTGTTACTGCTTTCCCATGACAGGATAATGTATCAAGAAAGAATACTTCACAATTCTCTCGGGTCACACATAATGCTTTCCCACAAGTAACTGTGAATGTCTCAGATCACTCATTGTGGCACAATGGAGTTGAGCATACTGAATGTGAAAGGTTGAAAAGCCGAGCCGAACGCCAAAGCTATCACCCTGTAGAGCGTAATATTCACGGAAGGGAACGAGTGAGAATCAGGAATTACAACATGCACTCAAGCATAATACGACTCAATGAAAGAGAAAAACAGTGCAGCACACTTTTCACACAGCATTTTCCAAAGAAGATTCACATTCAAAACAAGTCAACAAAGGCAGTCAGCTCTTGATTGTCAAAGCGTTTGGCAGAGCAATTGAGTTTCCTACAACACAAAAACTTGAACAAGAGAAACATTTGAGAATGAACTCAGTGAATTCACCAAGTAATGCACTCTTACTAAACTGTGGAGTTCCCATTGCCCACCCTGTGGCACCATTGAGCTGCACATTCCAAGACTTGACCTATTCAAATACTCTTAGGTCAAACAAATGCCGGTGCAGAGCATAACTGAAAATGAGAAGAAAACTGGGAGAGGCATGCGTTGCAGCATGCACCAAGTTGGAATAACACTGATAGCCCTTCAAGAGTGCAGCACACATTTGATAACCTGTTTCCCTAGGAAGATGCTCCTACACAACAAGCCTAACAGAGGCCGCCCACGCTTATTCAGCAAGGCAAACGGGAGAGTAACTGCATTTCGTAGCAGAGAGAAACGCCAACGGGGAAACCTTTTTAGTATTCCAACAGAAAGCAAGTACTGCTTTTCTACCAGTGTTTCCTACAACACAAAAACTTGAACAGGAGAAACACTTGAGAATGCAGTCAGTGAATTCACCAAGTAATGCACTCTTACTAAACTGTGGAGTTCCCATTGCCCACCCTGTGGCACCATTGAGCTGCACATTCCAAGACTTGACCTATTCAAATACTCTTAGGTCAAACAAATGCCCGGTGCAGAGCATAACTGAAAATGAGAAGAAAACTGGGAGAGGCATGCGTTGCAGCATGCACCAAGTTGGAATAACACTGATAGCCCTTCAAGAGTGCAGCACACATTTGATAACCTGTTTCCCTAGGAAGATGCACCTACACAACAAGCCTAACAGAGGCCGCCTACGCTTATTCAGCAAGGCAAACGGGAGAGTAACTGCATTTCGTAGCAGAGACAAACGCCAACGGGGAAACCTTTTTAGTATTCCAACAGAAAGCAAGTACTGCTTTTCTACCAGTAAGTGTGTAGCCTTCATTTGACTTAGTGTGGCACAATTTACATGCTCATTCCTACATGTGAAGTATGGCTCAGATCGCTCTCCAATGCTAAATCAAGCTAGACCTTGAGGATCATTTATTACACCGTACACCAAGCAAGAATAAAACTACTAGAAAATAAATAACCATGCAGCAAACCTTTGACACAGGGTTTCCCAACCTAATACACACACACAACAAGCAAGCGAAGCCTGTCAGCCCTTACTCGTAAATGCCAGCGGAAGATCAACTGCTTTTGGTAGAAGGCGGACCAGTAAAATCAAACACATTTTAGAATTCAATATGTGGACAAACAACGTTTTCCCAAAAATAACAGTGTATCGGTCATTTCACTCAGTGTGGCACCATGGAGGTGTGCATTTTTATACAGGAATCCTTTAAGACAGCTCTGCTAGGCATATGCCCTCAGTGTAGTATAATATACGTTAAAAGGAAACAGGGAGAATCACACAAAAGCCAAAGCCAGTATACTACTTGTTGCCCCACTCAGTGACGTGCAGTTTTGAGGAATCTCTCCCGTGGAAGACTCTAATTTTCCCGAAAGAAAACAAAGGCTCTCAGGCTTTGTTGGCCCATGTAACCGCAGAGCCATTGTATTCAGTATTACACACCCGTGTTGAAAGAGAAACCCTTCCAGCATTCACCGGCGAATGAAGCGTGCTTTGCTACCAATGGCTGTGGACATCTGGTTGCAGTCAGTGCAGCACATGAAGTTGCACTCTGTTCCCCAAAACTACTGGTCTAGTGTAGTGTATATACAGGGAAGCTCTTAGAATTAGGGATGAGAGCATGCACAAAGCCAGCTTAATACAGACTGCCAATGAATAGCAGTGCCGCGCACGCTTGAATAGCGTGTCCCTAGGAAGACACACCTTCACCATGACTTTAACATAGGCTCTCCGTGCTTATTCGTAAATGAAAACGGCACAGCATTGGTAGTCCTTCCTAGGTTGAAATGCAATAGGGAAAAACAGACAGGATTTTCCCGTAAACAAATACTGCTCTCCTACTCGTATCTGTGGAGCTCTAATGTGACTCATTGGGGCACTCTGTATTGCAGATTTCTATCCGTGAAACACGGATGTTTCACTCTCGTAAGCACAGTCCCCCTATGGAAAGGAACACCGATCAGGGGAAAGAGTGAGAATGAGGTATTACAGCAGGGAGCAACGAAGAATAATGGTCATAGCAAAGAGATGACACTGCAGCACTCATTGGGAACAGACTTAACAATGGAAGATGCCTGTTCACTACAGGCCTAAGAAAGGCTATTCCGAACAGCAATCCACAGTGTTACTGCTTTCCCATGACAGGATAATGTATCAAGAAAGAATACTTCACAATTCTCTCGGGTCACACATAATGCTTTCCCACAAGTAACTGTGAATGTCTCAGATCACTCATTGTGGCACAATGGAGTTGAGCATACTGAATGTGAAAGGTTGAAAAGCCGAGCCGAACGCCAAAGCTATCACCCTGTAGAGCGTAATATTCACGGAAGGAACGAGTGAGAATCAGGAATTACAACATGCACTCAAGCATAATACGACTCAATGAAAGAGAAAAACAGTGCAGCACACTTTTCACACAGCATTTTCCAAAGAAGATTCACATTCAAAACAAGTCAACAAAGGCAGTCAGCTCTTGATTGTCAAAGCGTTTGGCAGAGCAATGGAGTTTCCTACAACACAAAAACTTGAACAAGAGAAACATTTGAGAATGAACTCAGTGAATTCACCAAGTAATGCACTCTTACTAAACTGTGGAGTTCCCATTGCCCACCCTGTGGCACCATTGAGCTGCACATTCCAAGACTTGACCTATTCAAATACTCTTAGGTCAAACAAATGCACGGTGCAGAGCATAACTGAAAATGAGAAGAAAACTGGGAGAGGCATGCGTTGCAGCATGCACCAAGTTGGAATAACACTGATAGCCCTTCAAGAGTGCAGCACACATTTGATAACCTGTTTCCCTAGGAAGATGCTCCTACACAACAAGCCTAACAGAGGCCGCCCACGCTTATTCAGCAAGGCAAACGGGAGAGTAACTGCATTTCGTAGCAGAGAGAAACGCCAACGGGGAAACCTTTTTAGTATTCCAACAGAAAGCAAGTACTGCTTTTCTACCAGTGTTTCCTACAACACAAAAAGTTGAACAGGAGAAACACTTGAGAATGCAGTCAGTGAATTCACCAAGTAATGCACTCTTACTAAACTGTGGAGTTCCCATTGCCCACCCTGTGGCACCATTGAGCTGCACATTCCAAGACTTGACCTATTCAAATACTCTTAGGTCAAACAAATGCCCGGTGAGAGCATAACTGAAAATGAGAAGAAAACTGGGAGAGGCATGCGTTGCAGCATGCACCAAGTTGGAATAACACTGATAGCCCTTCAAGAGTGCAGCACACATTTGATAACCTGTTTCCCTAGGAAGATGCACCTACACAACAAGCCTAACAGAGGCCGCCTACGCTTATTCAGCAAGGCAAACGGGAGAGTAACTGCATTTCGTAGCAGAGACAAACGCCAATCGGGGAAACCTTTTTAGTATTCCAACAGAAAGCAAGTACTGCTTTTCTACCAGTAAGTGTGTAGCCTTCATTTGACTTAGTGTGGCACAATTTACATGCTCATTCCTACATGTGAAGTATGGCTCAGATCGCTCTCCAATGCTAAATCAAGCTAGACCTTGAGGATCATTTATTACACCGTACACCAAGCAAGAATAAAACTACTAGAAAATAAATAACCATGCAGCAAACCTTTGACACAGGGTTTCCCAACCTAATACACACACACAACAAGCAAGCGAAGCCTGTCAGCCCTTACTCGTAAATGCCAGCGGAAGATCAACTGCTTTTGGTAGAAGGCGGACCAGTAAAATCAAACACATTTTAGAATTCAATATGTGGACAAACAACGTTTTCCCAAAAATAACAGTGTATCGGTCATTTCACTCAGTGTGGCACCATGGAGGTGTGCATTTTTATACAGGAATCCTTTAGACAGCTCTGCTAGGCATATGCCCTCAGTGTAGTATAATATACGTTAAAAGGAAACAGGGAGAATCACACAAAAGCCAAAGCCAGTATACTACTTGTTGCCCCACTCAGTGACGTGCAGTTTTGAGGAATCTCTCCCGTGGAAGACTCTAATTTTCCCGAAAGAAAACAAAGGCTCTCAGGCTTTGTTGGCCCATGGAACCGCAGAGCCATTGTATTCAGTATTACACACCCGTGTTGAAAGAGAAACCCTTCCAGCATTCACCGGCGAATGAAGCGTGCTTTGCTACCAATGGCTGTGGACATCTGGTTGCAGTCAGTGCAGCACATGAAGTTGCACTCTGTTCCCCAAAACTACTGGTCTAGTGTAGTGTATATACAGGGAAGCTCTTAGAATTAGGGATGAGAGCATGCACAAAGCCAGCTTAATACAGACTGCCAATGAATAGCAGTGCCGCGCACGCTTGAATAGCGTGTCCCTAGGAAGACACACCTTCACCATGACTTTAACATAGGCTCTCCGTGCTTATTCGTCAATGAAAACGGCACAGCATTGGTAGTCCTTCCTAGGTTGAAATGCAATAGGGAAAAACAGATAGGATTTTCCCGTAAAAAAATACTGCTCTCCTACTCGTATCTGTGGAGCTCTAATGTGACTCATTGGGGCACTCTGTATTGCAGATTTCTATCCGTGAAACACGGATGTTTCACTCTCGTAAGCACAGTCCCCCTATGGAAAGGAACACCGATCAGGGGAAAGAGTGAGAATGAGGTATTACAGCAGGGAGCAACGAAGAATAATGGTCATAGCAAAGAGATAACACTGCAGCACTCATTGGGAACAGACTTAACAATGGAAGATGCCTGTTCACTACAGGCCTAAGAAAGGCTATTCCGAACAGCAATCCACAGTGTTACTGCTTTCCCATGACAGGATAATGTATCAAGAAAGAATACTTCACAATTCTCTCGGGTCACACATAATGCTTTCCCACAAGTAACTGTGAATGTCTCAGATCACTCATTGTGGCACAATGGAGTTGAGCATACTGAATGTGAAAGGTTGAAAAGCCGAGCCGAACGCCAAAGCTATCACCCTGTAGAGCGTAATATTCACGGAAGGGAACGAGTGAGAATCAGGAATTACAACATGCACTCAAGCATAATACGACTCAATGAAAGAGAAAAACAGTGCAGCACACTTTTCACACAGCATTTTCCAAAGAAGATTCACATTCAAAACAAGTCAACAAAGGCAGTCAGCTCTTGATTGTCAAAGCGTTTGGCAGAGCAATGGGGTTTCCTACAACACAAAAACTTGAACAAGAGAAACATTTGAGAATGAACTCAGTGAATTCACCAAGTAATGCACTCTTACTAAACTGTGGAGTTCCCATTGCCCACCCTGTGGCACCATTGAGCTGCACATTCCAAGACTTGACCTATTCAAATACTCTTAGGTCAAACAAATGCACGGTGCAGAGCATAACTGAAAATGAGAAGAAAACTGGGAGAGGCATGCGTTGCAGCATGCACCAAGTTGGAATAACACTGATAGCCCTTCAAGAGTGCAGCGCACATTTGATAACCTGTTTCCCTAGGAAGATGCTCCTACACAACAAGCCTAACAGAGGCCGCCCACGCTTATTCAGCAAGGCAAACGGGAGAGTAACTGCATTTCGTAGCAGAGAGAAACGCCAACGGGGAAACCTTTTTAGTATTCCAACAGAAAGCAAGTACTGCTTTTCTACCAGTGTTTCCTACAACACAAAAACTTGAACAGGAGAAACACTTGAGAATGCAGTCAGTGAATTCACCAAGTAATGCACTCTTACTAAACTGTGGAGTTCCCATTGCCCACCCTGTGGCACCATTGAGCTGCACATTCCAAGACTTGACCTATTCAAATACTCTTAGGTCAAACAAATGCCCGGTGCAGAGCATAACTGAAAATGAGAAGAAAACTGGGAGAGGCATGCGTTGCAGCATGCACCAAGTTGGAATAACACTGATAGCCCTTCAAGAGTGCAGCACACATTTGATAACCTGTTTCCCTAGGAAGATGCACCTACACAACAAGCCTAACAGAGGCCGCCTACGCTTATTCAGCAAGGCAAACGGGAGAGTAACTGCATTTCGTAGCAGAGACAAACGCCAACGGGAAACCTTTTTAGTATTCCAACAGAAAGCAAGTACTGCTTTTCTACCAGTAAGTGTGTAGCCTTCATTTGACTTAGTGTGGCACAATTTACATGCTCATTCCTACATGTGAAGTATGGCTCAGATCGCTCTCCAATGCTAAATCAAGCTAGACCTTGAGGATCATTTATTACACCGTACACCAAGCAAGAATAAAACTACTAGAAAATAAATAACCATGCAGCAAACCTTTGACACAGGGTTTCCCAACCTAATACACACACACAACAAGCAAGCGAAGCCTGTCAGCCCTTACTCGTAAATGCCAGCGGAAGATCAACTGCTTTTGGTAGAAGGCGGACCAGTAAAATCAAACACATTTTAGAATTCAATATGTGGACAAACAACGTTTTCCCAAAAATAACAGTGTATCGGTCATTTCACTCAGTGTGGCACCATGGAGGTGTGCATTTTTATACAGGAATCCTTTAAGACAGCTCTGCTAGGCATTGCCCTCAGTGTAGTATAATATACGTTAAAAGGAAACAGGGAGAATCACACAAAAGCCAAAGCCAGCATACTACTTGTTGCCCCACTCAGTGACGTGCAGTTTTGAGGAATCTCTCCCGTGGAAGACTCTAATTTTCCCGAAAGAAAACAAAGGCTCTCAGGCTTTGTTGGCCCATGTAACCGCAGAGCCATTGTATTCAGTATTACACACCCGTGTTAAAAGAGAAACCCTTCCAGCATTCACCGGCGAATGAAGCGTGCTTTGCTACCAATGGCTGTGGACATCTGGTTGCAGTCAGTGCAGCACATGAAGTTGCACTCTGTTCCCCAAAACTACTGGTCTAGTGTAGTGTATATACAGGGAAGCTCTTAGAATTAGGGATGAGAGCATGCACAAAGCCAGCTTAATACAGACTGCCAATGAATAGCAGTGCCGCGCACGCTTGAATAGCGTGTCCCTAGGAAGACACACCTTCACCATGACTTTAACATAGGCTCTCCGTGCTTATTCGTAAATGAAAACGGCACAGCATTGGTAGTCCTTCCTAGGTTGAAATGCAATAGGGAAAAACCAGGATTTTCCCGTAAACAAATACTGCTCTCCTACTCGTATCTGTGGAGCTCTAATGTGACTCATTGGGGCACTCTGTATTGCAGATTTCTAGCCGTGAAACACGGATGTTTCACTCTCGTAAGCACAGTCCCCCTATGGAAAGGAACACCGTAAAAGATGAGAATGAATAGCAGGGAGCACGAAGAATAATGGTCATAGAAAGAGAGACCTGCAGCACTCATTGGAACAGACTTAACAATGGAAGATGCCTGTTCCTACAGGTAGAAAGGCTATTCCGAACAGCAATCCCGTTTACTGCTTCCCATGACAGGATAATGTATCAAGAAGAATCTTACAATTCTCTCGTCACACATAATGTTTCCCCTCTGTAAGCTCAGTCCTCATTGTGGCACAATGGGGAAAGAATGTGAAAGGTTGAAAAGCCGAGCCGAACGCCAAAGCTATCACCCTGCAGAGCGTAATATTCACGGAAGGAACGAGTGAGAATCAGGAATTACAACATGCACTCAAGCATAATACGACTCAATGAAAGAGAAAAACAGTGCAGCACACTTTTCACACAGCATTTTCCAAAGAAGATTCACATTCAAAACAAGTCAACAAAGGCAGTCAGCTCTTGATTGTCAAAGCGTTTGGCAGAGCAATTGAGTTTCCTACAACACAAAAACTTGAACAAGAGAAACATTTGACAATGAACTCAGTGAATTCACCAAGTAATGCACTCTTACTAAACTGTGGAGTTCCCATTGCCCACCCTGTGGCACCATTGAGCTGCACATTCCAAGACTTGACCTATTCAAATACTCTTAGGTCAAACAAATGCACGGTGCAGAGCATAACTGAAAATGAGAAGAAAACTGGGAGAGGCATGCGTTGCAGCATGCACCAAGTTGGAATAACACTGATAGCCCTTCAAGAGTGCAGCGCACATTTGATAACCTGTTTCCCTAGGAAGATGCTCCTACACAACAAGCCTAACAGAGGCCGCCCACGCTTATTCAGCAAGGCAAACGGGAGAGTAACTGCATTTCGTAGCAGAGAGAAACGCCAACGGGGAAACCTTTTTAGTATTCCAACAGAAAGCAAGTACTGCTTTTCTACCAGTGTTTCCTACAACACAAAAACTTGAACAGGAGAAACACTTGAGAATGCAGTCAGTGAATTCACCAAGTAATGCACTCTTACTAAACTGTGGAGTTCCCATTGCCCACCCTGTGGCACCATTGAGCTGCACATTCCAAGACTTGACCTATTCAAATACTCTTAGGTCAAACAAATGCCCGGTGCAGAGCATAACTGAAAATGAGAAGAAAACTGGGAGAGGCATGCGTTGCAGCATGCACCAAGTTGGAATAACACTGATAGCCCTTCAAGAGTGCAGCACACATTTGATAACCTGTTTCCCTAGGAAGATGCACCTACACAACAAGCCTAACAGAGGCCGCCTACGCTTATTCAGCAAGGCAAACGGGAGAGTAACTGCATTTCGTAGCAGAGACAAACGCCAACGGGAAACCTTTTTAGTATTCCAACAGAAAGCAAGTACTGCTTTTCTACCAGTAAGTGTGTAGCCTTCATTTGACTTAGTGTGGCACAATTTACATGCTCATTCCTACATGTGAAGTATGGCTCAGATCGCTCTCCAATGCTAAATCAAGCTAGACCTTGAGGATCATTTATTACACCGTACACCAAGCAAGAATAAAACTACTAGAAAATAAATAACCATGCAGCAAACCTTTGACACAGGGTTTCCCAACCTAATACACACACACAACAAGCAAGCGAAGCCTGTCAGCCCTTACTCGTAAATGCCAGCGGAAGATCAACTGCTTTTGGTAGAAGGCGGACCAGTAAAATCAAACACATTTTAGAATTCAATATGTGGACAAACAACGTTTTCCCAAAAATAACAGTGTATCGGTCATTTCACTCAGTGTGGCACCATGGAGGTGTGCATTTTTATACAGGAATCCTTTAAGACAGCTCTGCTAGGCATATGCCCTCAGTGTAGTATAATATACGTTAAAAGGAAACAGGGAGAATCACACAAAAGCCAAAGCCAGCATACTACTTGTTGCCCCACTCAGTGACGTGCAGTTTTGAGGAATCTCTCCCGTGGAAGACTCTAATTTTCCCGAAAGAAAACAAAGGCTCTCAGGCTTTGTTGGCCCATGTAACCGCAGAGCCATTGTATTCAGTATTACACACCCGTGTTAAAAGAGAAACCCTTCCAGCATTCACCGGCGAATGAAGCGTGCTTTGCTACCAATGGCTGTGGACATCTGGTTGCAGTCAGTGCAGCACATGAAGTTGCACTCTGTTCCCCAAAACTACTGGTCTAGTGTAGTGTATATACAGGGAAGCTCTTAGAATTAGGGATGAGAGCATGCACAAAGCCAGCTTAATACAGACTGCCAATGAATAGCAGTGCCGCGCACGCTTGAATAGCGTGTCCCTAGGAAGACACACCTTCACCATGACTTTAACATAGGCTCTCCGTGCTTATTCGTAAATGAAAACGGCACAGCATTGGTAGTCCTTCCTAGGTTGAAATGCAATAGGGAAAAACAGAAGGATTTTCCCGTAAACAAATACTGCTCTCCTACTCGTATCTGTGGAGCTCTAATGTGACTCATTGGGGCACTCTGTATTGCAGATTTCTAGCCGTGAAACACGGATGTTTCACTCTCGTAAGCACAGTCCCCCTATGGAAAGGAACACCGATCAGGGGAAAGAGTGAGAATGAGGTATTACAGCAGGGAGCAACGAAGAATAATGGTCATAGCAAAGAGATAACACTGCAGCACTCATTGGGAACAGACTTAACAATGGAAGATGCCTGTTCACTACAGGCCTAAGAAAGGCTATTCCGAACAGCAATCCACAGTGTTACTGCTTTCCCATGACAGGATAATGTATCAAGAAAGAATACTTCACAATTCTCTCGGGTCACACATAATGCTTTCCCACAAGTAACTGTGAATGTCTCAGATCACTCATTGTGGCACAATGGAGTTGAGCATACTGAATGTGAAAGGTTGAAAAGCCGAGCCGAACGCCAAAGCTATCACCCTGCAGAGCGTAATATTCACGGAAGGGAACGAGTGAGAATCAGGAATTACAACATGCACTCAAGCATAATACGACTCAATGAAAGAGAAAAACAGTGCAGCACACTTTTCGACACAGATTTCTACAAGGAAGAGCCTGTTCACTACAGCAAAAAGGCTATTCCGAACAGCAATCACAGTGTTCGCAATGCCCATGACAGGATAATGCTATCAAGAAAGAATACTTCACAATTCTTGGGTCAACATATGCTTGCCACAATAACTGTGAATGTCTCAGACACCATTGTGCACAATGGATTGAGCATAACTGAATGTAAAGGTTAAAAGCCGAGCCGAACGCCAAACTATCACCCTGACAGAGCGTACATATTCACAAGCAACGAGTGGAATCAGGAATTACAACATGCCTAAGCATAATACGACTCAATGAAAGAGAAAAACAGTGCAGCACACTTTCACACAGCATTTTCGTAGCAGAGACAAACACACAAGGAAACCTTTTTAGTTTTTCCAACAGAAAGCAAGTATGCTTTTCACCAGTGTTTCCTACAACACAAAAACTTGAACAAGAGAAACATTGAGAATGCTCAGTGAATTCACCAAGTAATGCACTCTTACTAAACTGTGGAGTTCCCATTGCCCACCCTGTGGCACCATTGAGCTGCACATTCCAAGACTTGACCTATTCAAATACTCTTAGGTCAAACAAATGCCCGGTGCAGAGCATAACTGAAAATGAGAAGAAAACTGGGAGAGGCATGCGTTGCAGCATGCACCAAGTTGGAATAACACTGATAGCCCTTCAAGAGTGCAGCACACATTTGATAACCTGTTTCCCTAGGAAGATGCCCTACACAACAAGCCTAACAGAGGCCGCCACGCTTATTCAGCAAGGCAAACGGGAGAGTAACTGCATTTCGTAGCAGAGAGAAACGCCAACGGGGAAACCTTTTTAGTATTCCAACAGAAAGCAAGTACTGCTTTTCTACCAGTACACACAACTTGAACGAGAACATTGAGAATGCACAGTGTCCAAGTAATGCATCTTCCTACATGTGGAGTCCATTGCCCACCTGTGCACCATTGACTGCACATTCAAGACTTGACCTATTAAAATCTTAGGTCAAACAAATGCCGTGCAGAGCATAACTGAAAATGAGAAGAAAACGGGAGAGGCATGCGTTGCAGCATGCACCAAGTTGGAATAACACTGATAGCCCTTCAGAGTGCAGCACACATTTGATAACCTGTTTCCCTAGGAAGATGCACCTACACAACAAGCCTAACAGAGGCCGCCTACGCTTATTCAGCAAGGCAAACGGGAGAGTAACTGCATTTCGTAGCAGAGACAAACGCCAACGGGGAAACCTTTTTAGTATTCCAACAGAAAGCAAGTACTGCTTTTCTACCAGTAAGTGTGTAGCCTTCATTTGACTTAGTGTGGCACAATTTACATGCTCATTCCTACATGTGAAGTATGGCTCAGATCGCTCTCCAATGCTAAATCAAGCTAGACCTTGAGGATCATTTATTACACCGTACACCAAGCAAGAATAAAACTACTAGAAAATAAATAACCATGCAGCAAACCTTTGACACAGGGTTTCCCAACCTAATACACACACACAACAAGCAAGCGAAGCCTGTCAGCCCTTACTCGTAAATGCCAGCGGAAGATCAACTGCTTTTGGTAGAAGGCGGACCAGTAAAATCAAACACATTTTAGAATTCAATATGTGGACAAACAACGTTTTCCCAAAAATAACAGTGTATCGGTCATTTCACTCAGTGTGGCACCATGGAGGTGTGCATTTTTATACAGGAATCCTTTAAGACAGCTCTGCTAGGCATATGCCCTCAGTGTAGTATAATATACGTTAAAAGGAAACAGGGAGAATCACACAAAAGCCAAAGCCAGCATACTACTTGTTGCCCCACTCAGTGACGTGCAGTTTTGAGGAATCTCTCCCGTGGAAGACTCTAATTTTCCCGAAAGAAAACAAAGGCTCTCAGGCTTTGTTGGCCCATGGAACCGCAGAGCCATTGTATTCAGTATTACACACCCGTGTTGAAAGAGAAACCCTTCCAGCATTCACCGGCGAATGAAGCGTGCTTTGCTACCAATGGCTGTGGACATCTGGTTGCAGTCAGTGCAGCACATGAAGTTGCACTCTGTTCCCCAAAACTACTGGTCTAGTGTAGTGTATATACAGGGAAGCTCTTAGAATTAGGGATGAGAGCATGCACAAAGCCAGCTTAATACAGACTGCCAATGAATAGCAGTGCCGCGCACGCTTGAATAGCGTGTCCCTAGGAAGACACACCTTCACCATGACTTTAACATAGGCTCTCCGTGCTTATTCGTAAATGAAAACGGCACAGCATTGGTAGTCCTTCCTAGGTTGAAATGCAATAGGGAAAAACAGATAGGATTTTCCCGTAAACAAATACTGCTCTCCTACTCGTATCTGTGGAGCTCTAATGTGACTCATTGGGGCACTCTGTATTGCAGATTTCTATCCGTGAAACACGGATGTTTCACTCTCGTAAGCACAGTCCCCCTATGGAAAGGAACACCGATCAGGGGAAAGAGTGAGAATGAGGTATTACAGCAGGGAGCAACGAAGAATAATGGTCATAGCAAAGAGATAACACTGCAGCACTCATTGGGAACAGACTTAACAATGGAAGATGCCTGTTCACTACAGGCCTAAGAAAGGCTATTCCGAACAGCAATCCACAGTGTTACTGCTTTCCCATGACAGGATAATGTATCAAGAAAGAATACTTCACAATTCTCTCGGGTCACACATAATGCTTTCCCACAAGTAACTGTGAATGTCTCAGATCACTCATTGTGGCACAATGGAGTTGAGCATACTGAATGTGAAAGGTTGAAAAGCCGAGCCGAACGCCAAAGCTATCACCCTGTAGAGCGTAATATTCACGGAAGGGAACGAGTGAGAATCAGGAATTACAACATGCACTCAAGCATAATACGACTCAATGAAAGAGAAAAACAGTGCAGGCAAAAAACCTTTTCACCAAAAACCCATTTTCCAAAGAAAAAAACTTTGAAAATTCATAAACCCCAATTTCAACAAAGGGCCAGTTAAAGCCCTTCCTTGATTTTTTGGTAAAAAAGCGGTTTGGGCAGGGGCAATGTAAAAGTTTCCCCTTAAACCCAAACCACAAAAACCTTGGAACAAGAAAGAAACCATTTGAGAAAAAAAATTTGAACCTCCAAGTGAATTCACCAAAAAGTAATGCACTCTTACTAAACTGTGGAGTTCCCATTGCCCACCCTGTGGCACCATTGAGCTGCACATTCCAAGACTTGACCTATTCAAATACTCTTAGGTCAAACAAATGCCGGTGCAGAGCATAACTGAAAATGAGAAGAAAACTGGGAGAGGCATGCGTTGCAGCATGCACCAAGTTGGAATAACACTGATAGCCCTTCAAGAGTGCAGCACACATTTGATAACCTGTTTCCCTAGGAAGATGCCCTACACAACAAGCCTAACAGAGGCCGCCACGCTTATTCAGCAAGGCAAACGGGAGAGTAACTGCATTTCGTAGCAGAGAGAAACGCCAACGGGGAAACCTTTTTAGTATTCCAACAGAAAGCAAGTACTGCTTTTCTACCAGTGTTCCTACAACACAAAAATTGAACAGGAAACATTGAGAATGAGTCAGTGAATTCACCAGTAATGCACTCTTACTAAACTGTGGAGTTCCCATTGCCCACCTGTGGCACCATTGAGCTGCACATTCCAAGACTTGACCTATTCAAATCTCTTAGGTCAAACAAATGCCGGTGCAGAGCATAACTGAAAATGAGAAGAAAACTGGAGAGGCATGCGTTGCAGCATGCACCAAGTTGGAATAACACTGATAGCCCTTCAAGAGTGCAGCACACATTTGATAACCTGTTTCCCTAGGAAGATGCACCTACACAACAAGCCTAACAGAGGCCGCCTACGCTTATTCAGCAAGGCAAACGGGAGAGTAACTGCATTTCGTAGCAGAGACAAACGCCAACGGGAAACCTTTTTAGTATTCCAACAGAAAGCAAGTACTGCTTTTCTACCAGTAAGTGTGTAGCCTTCATTTGACTTAGTGTGGCACAATTTACATGCTCATTCCTACATGTGAAGTATGGCTCAGATCGCTCTCCAATGCTAAATCAAGCTAGACCTTGAGGATCATTTATTACACCGTACACCAAGCAAGAATAAAACTACTAGAAAATAAATAACCATGCAGCAAACCTTTGACACAGGGTTTCCCAACCTAATACACACACACAACAAGCAAGCGAAGCCTGTCAGCCCTTACTCGTAAATGCCAGCGGAAGATCAACTGCTTTTGGTAGAAGGCGGACCAGTAAAATCAAACACATTTTAGAATTCAATATGTGGACAAACAACGTTTTCCCAAAAATAACAGTGTATCGGTCATTTCACTCAGTGTGGCACCATGGAGGTGTGCATTTTTATACAGGAATCCTTTAAGACAGCTCTGCTAGGCATATGCCCTCAGTGTAGTATAATATACGTTAAAAGGAAACAGGGAGAATCACACAAAAGCCAAAGCCAGCATACTACTTGTTGCCCCACTCAGTGACGTGCAGTTTTGAGGAATCTCTCCCGTGGAAGACTCTAATTTTCCCGAAAGAAAACAAAGGCTCTCAGGCTTTGTTGGCCCATGTAACCGCAGAGCCATTGTATTCAGTATTACACACCCGTGTTGAAAGAGAAACCCTTCCAGCATTCACCGGCGAATGAAGCGTGCTTTGCTACCAATGGCTGTGGACATCTGGTTGCAGTCAGTGCAGCACATGAAGTTGCACTCTGTTCCCCAAAACTACTGGTCTAGTGTAGTGTATATACAGGGAAGCTCTTAGAATTAGGGATGAGAGCATGCACAAAGCCAGCTTAATACAGACTGCCAATGAATAGCAGTGCCGCGCACGCTTGAATAGCGTGTCCCTAGGAAGACACACCTTCACCATGACTTTAACATAGGCTCTCCGTGCTTATTCGTCAATGAAAACGGCACAGCATTGGTAGTCCTTCCTAGGTTGAAATGCAATAGGGAAAAACAGATAGGATTTTCCCGTAAACAAATACTGCTCTCCTACTCGTATCTGTGGAGCTCTAATGTGACTCATTGGGGCACTCTGTATTGCAGATTTCTATCCGTGAAACACGGATGTTTCACTCTCGTAAGCACAGTCCCCCTATGGAAAGGAACACCGATCAGGGGAAAGAGTGAGAATGAGGTATTACAGCAGGGAGCAACGAAGAATAATGGTCATAGCAAAGAGATGACACTGCAGCACTCATTGGGAACAGACTTAACAATGGAAGATGCCTGTTCACTACAGGCCTAAGAAAGGCTATTCCGAACAGCAATCCACAGTGTTACTGCTTTCCCATGACAGGATAATGTATCAAGAAAGAATAATTCAGAATTCTCCCAGGTCACACATTATGCTTTCCCACAAGTAACTGTGAATGTCACAGATCACTCATTGTGGCACAGTGGAGATGAGCATACTGAATGTGAAAGGTTGAAGAGCCGAACGCCAAAGCAATCACCCTGTAGAGCATAATATTCAGGAAGACAGTGAAATCAGGAATTACAACATGCACCAAGCATAATACGACTCATGAAAGAAAAAACAGTGCAGACACTTTTCACACAGCATTGCCAAAGAAGTTCACATTCAAAAAAGTCAACAAAGGCAGTCAGCTCTTGAATGTCAAAGGTTTGGCAGAGCAATGAGTTTCCTACAACACAAAAACTTGAACAGAGAGAAACATTTGAGCAATGCACTCAGTGAATTCACCAAGTAATGCACTCTTACTATACTGTGCAGTTCCCATTGCTCAACCTGTGGCACAATGGAGCTGCACATTCCAAGACTTGACCTATTCAAATACTCTTAGGTCAAACAAATGCACTGTGCAGAGCACTGTGGAGTTCCCATTGCCCACCCTGTGGCACCATTGAGCTGCACATTCCAAGACTTGACCTATTCAAATACTCTTAGGTCAAACAAATGCACGGTGCAGAGCATAACTGAAAATGAGAAGAAAACTGGGAGAGGCATGCGTTGCAGCATGCACCAAGTTGGAATAACACTGATAGCCCTTCAAGAGTGCAGCGCACATTTGATAACCTGTTTCCCTAGGAAGATGCTCCTACACAACAAGCCTAACAGAGGCCGCCCACGCTTATTCAGCAAGGCAAACGGGAGAGTAACTGCATTTCGTAGCAGAGAGAAACGCCAACGGGGAAACCTTTTTAGTATTCCAACAGAAAGCAAGTACTGCTTTTCTACCAGTGTTTCCTACAACACAAAAACTTGAACAGGAGAAACACTTGAGAATGCAGTCAGTGAATTCACCAAGTAATGCACTCTTACTAAACTGTGGAGTTCCCATTGCCCACCCTGTGGCACCATTGAGCTGCACATTCCAAGACTTGACCTATTCAAATACTCTTAGGTCAAACAAATGCCCGGTGCAGAGCATAACTGAAAATGAGAAGAAAACTGGGAGAGGCATGCGTTGCAGCATGCACCAAGTTGGAATAACACTGATAGCCCTTCAAGAGTGCAGCACACATTTGATAACCTGTTTCCCTAGGAAGATGCACCTACACAACAAGCCTAACAGAGGCCGCCTACGCTTATTCAGCAAGGCAAACGGGAGAGTAACTGCATTTCGTAGCAGAGACAAACGCCAACGGGGAAACCTTTTTAGTATTCCAACAGAAAGCAAGTACTGCTTTTCTACCAGTAAGTGTGTAGCCTTCATTTGACTTAGTGTGGCACAATTTACATGCTCATTCCTACATGTGAAGTATGGCTCAGATCGCTCTCCAATGCTAAATCAAGCTAGACCTTGAGGATCATTTATTACACCGTACACCAAGCAAGAATAAAACTACTAGAAAATAAATAACCATGCAGCAAACCTTTGACACAGGGTTTCCCAACCTAATACACACACACAACAAGCAAGCGAAGCCTGTCAGCCCTTACTCGTAAATGCCAGCGGAAGATCAACTGCTTTTGGTAGAAGGCGGACCAGTAAAATCAAACACATTTTAGAATTCAATATGTGGACAAACAACGTTTTCCCAAAAATAACAGTGTATCGGTCATTTCACTCAGTGTGGCACCATGGAGGTGTGCATTTTTATACAGGAATCCTTTAAGACAGCTCTGCTAGGCATATGCCCTCAGTGTAGTATAATATACGTTAAAAGGAAACAGGGAGAATCACACAAAAGCCAAAGCCAGTATACTACTTGTTGCCCCACTCAGTGACGTGCAGTTTTGAGGAATCTCTCCCGTGGAAGACTCTAATTTTCCCGAAAGAAAACAAAGGCTCTCAGGCTTTGTTGGCCCATGTAACCGCAGAGCCATTGTATTCAGTATTACACACCCGTGTTAAAAGAGAAACCCTTCCAGCATTCACCGGCGAATGAAGCGTGCTTTGCTACCAATGGCTGTGGACATCTGGTTGCAGTCAGTGCAGCACATGAAGTTGCACTCTGTTCCCCAAAACTACTGGTCTAGTGTAGTGTATATACAGGGAAGCTCTTAGAATTAGGGATGAGAGCATGCACAAAGCCAGCTTAATACAGACTGCCAATGAATAGCAGTGCCGCGCACGCTTGAATAGCGTGTCCCTAGGAAGACACACCTTCACCATGACTTTAACATAGGCTCTCCGTGCTTATTCGTAAATGAAAACGGCACAGCATTGGTAGTCCTTCCTAGGTTGAAATGCAATAGGGAAAAACAGACAGGATTTTCCCGTAAACAAATACTGCTCTCCTACTCGTATCTGTGGAGCTCTAATGTGACTCATTGGGGCACTCTGTATTGCAGATTTCTATCCGTGAAACACGGATGTTTCACTCTCGTAAGCACAGTCCCCCTATGGAAAGGAACACCGATCAGGGGAAAGAGTGAGAATGAGGTATTACAGCAGGGAGCAACGAAGAATAATGGTCATAGCAAAGAGATAACACTGCAGCACTCATTGGGAACAGACTTAACAATGGAAGATGCCTGTTCACTACAGGCCTAAGAAAGGCTATTCCGAACAGCAATCCACAGTGTTACTGCTTTCCCATGACAGGATAATGTATCAAGAAAGAATACTTCACAATTCTCTCGGGTCACACATAATGCTTTCCCACAAGTAACTGTGAATGTCTCAGATCACTCATTGTGGCACAATGGAGTTGAGCATACTGAATGTGAAAGGTTGAAAAGCCGAGCCGAACGCCAAAGCTATCACCCTGTAGAGCGTAATATTCACGGAAGGGAACGAGTGAGAATCAGGAATTACAACATGCACTCAAGCATAATACGACTCAATGAAAGAGAAAAACAGTGCAGCACACTTTTCACACAGCATTTTCCAAAGAAGATTCACATTCAAAACAAGTCAACAAAGGCAGTCAGCTCTTGATTGTCAAAGCGTTTGGCAGAGCAATTGAGTTTCCTACAACACAAAAACTTGAACAAGAGAAACATTTGAGAATGAACTCAGTGAATTCACCAAGTAATGCACTCTTACTAAACTGTGGAGTTCCCATTGCCCACCCTGTGGCACCATTGAGCTGCACATTCCAAGACTTGACCTATTCAAATACTCTTAGGTCAAACAAATGCACGGTGCAGAGCATAACTGAAAATGAGAAGAAAACTGGGAGAGGCATGCGTTGCAGCATGCACCAAGTTGGAATAACACTGATAGCCCTTCAAGAGTGCAGCGACACATTTGATAACCTGTTTCCCTAGGAAGATGCTCCTACACAACAAGCCTAACAGAGGCCGCCCACGCTTATTCAGCAAGGCAAACGGGAGAGTAACTGCATTTCGTAGCAGAGAGAAACGCCAACGGGGAAACCTTTTTAGTATTCCAACAGAAAGCAAGTACTGCTTTTCTACCAGTGTTTCCTACAACACAAAAACTTGAACAGGAGAAACACTTGAGAATGCAGTCAGTGAATTCACCAAGTAATGCACTCTTACTAAACTGTGGAGTTCCCATTGCCCACCCTGTGGCACCATTGAGCTGCACATTCCAAGACTTGACCTATTCAAATACTCTTAGGTCAAACAAATGCCCGGTGCAGAGCATAACTGAAAATGAGAAGAAAACTGGGAGAGGCATGCGTTGCAGCATGCACCAAGTTGGAATAACACTGATAGCCCTTCAAGAGTGCAGCACACATTTGATAACCTGTTTCCCTAGGAAGATGCACCTACACAACAAGCCTAACAGAGGCCGCCTACGCTTATTCAGCAAGGCAAACGGGAGAGTAACTGCATTTCGTAGCAGAGACAAACGCCAACGGGGAAACCTTTTTAGTATTCCAACAGAAAGCAAGTACTGCTTTTCTACCAGTAAGTGTGTAGCCTTCATTTGACTTAGTGTGGCACAATTTACATGCTCATTCCTACATGTGAAGTATGGCTCAGATCGCTCTCCAATGCTAAATCAAGCTAGACCTTGAGGATCATTTATTACACCGTACACCAAGCAAGAATAAAACTACTAGAAAATAAATAACCATGCAGCAAACCTTTGACACAGGGTTTCCCAACCTAATACACACACACAACAAGCAAGCGAAGCCTGTCAGCCCTTACTCGTAAATGCCAGCGGAAGATCAACTGCTTTTGGTAGAAGGCGGACCAGTAAAATCAAACACATTTTAGAATTCAATATGTGGACAAACAACGTTTTCCCAAAAATAACAGTGTATCGGTCATTTCACTCAGTGTGGCACCATGGAGGTGTGCATTTTTATACAGGAATCCTTTAAGACAGCTCTGCTAGGCATATGCCCTCAGTGTAGTATAATATACGTTAAAAGGAAACAGGGAGAATCACACAAAAGCCAAAGCCAGTATACTACTTGTTGCCCCACTCAGTGACGTGCAGTTTTGAGGAATCTCTCCCGTGGAAGACTCTAATTTTCCCGAAAGAAAACAAAGGCTCTCAGGCTTTGTTGGCCCATGTAACCGCAGAGCCATTGTATTCAGTATTACACACCCGTGTTGAAAGAGAAACCCTTCCAGCATTCACCGGCGAATGAAGCGTGCTTTGCTACCAATGGCTGTGGACATCTGGTTGCAGTCAGTGCAGCACATGAAGTTGCACTCTGTTCCCCAAAACTACTGGTCTAGTGTAGTGTATATACAGGGAAGCTCTTAGAATTAGGGATGAGAGCATGCACAAAGCCAGCTTAATACAGACTGCCAATGAATAGCAGTGCCGCGCACGCTTGAATAGCGTGTCCCTAGGAAGACACACCTTCACCATGACTTTAACATAGGCTCTCCGTGCTTATTCGTAAATGAAAACGGCACAGCATTGGTAGTCCTTCCTAGGTTGAAATGCAATAGGGAAAAACAGATAGGATTTTCCCGTAAACAAATACTGCTCTCCTACTCGTATCTGTGGAGCTCTAATGTGACTCATTGGGGCACTCTGTATTGCAGATTTCTATCCGTGAAACACGGATGTTTCACTCTCGTAAGCACAGTCCCCCTATGGAAAGGAACACCGATCAGGGGAAAGAGTGAGAATGAGGTATTACAGCAGGGAGCAACGAAGAATAATGGTCATAGCAAAGAGATAACACTGCAGCACTCATTGGGAACAGACTTAACAATGGAAGATGCCTGTTCACTACAGGCCTAAGAAAGGCTATTCCGAACAGCAATCCACAGTGTTACTGCTTTCCCATGACAGGATAATGTATCAAGAAAGAATACTTCACAATTCTCTCGGGTCACACATAATGCTTTCCCACAAGTAACTGTGAATGTCTCAGATCACTCATTGTGGCACAATGGAGTTGAGCATACTGAATGTGAAAGGTTGAAAAGCCGAGCCGAACGCCAAAGCTATCACCCTGTAGAGCGTAATATTCACGGAAGGGAACGAGTGAGAATCAGGAATTACAACATGCACTCAAGCATAATACGACTCAATGAAAGAGAAAAACAGTGCAGCACACTTTTCACACAGCATTTTCCAAAGAAGATTCACATTCAAAACAAGTCAACAAAGGCAGTCAGCTCTTGATTGTCAAAGCGTTTGGCAGAGCAATGGAGTTTCCTACAACACAAAAACTTGAACAAGAGAAACATTTGAGAATGAACTCAGTGAATTCACCAAGTAATGCACTCTTACTAAACTGTGGAGTTCCCATTGCCCACCCTGTGGCACCATTGAGCTGCACATTCCAAGACTTGACCTATTCAAATACTCTTAGGTCAAACAAATGCACGGTGCAGAGCATAACTGAAAATGAGAAGAAAACTGGGAGAGGCATGCGTTGCAGCATGCACCAAGTTGGAATAACACTGATAGCCCTTCAAGAGTGCAGCGCACATTTGATAACCTGTTTCCCTAGGAAGATGCTCCTACACAACAAGCCTAACAGAGGCCGCCCACGCTTATTCAGCAAGGCAAACGGGAGAGTAACTGCATTTCGTAGCAGAGAGAAACGCCAACGGGGAAACCTTTTTAGTATTCCAACAGAAAGCAAGTACTGCTTTTCTACCAGTGTTTCCTACAACACAAAAACTTGAACAGGAGAAACACTTGAGAATGCAGTCAGTGAATTCACCAAGTAATGCACTCTTACTAAACTGTGGAGTTCCCATTGCCCACCCTGTGGCACCATTGAGCTGCACATTCCAAGACTTGACCTATTCAAATACTCTTAGGTCAAACAAATGCCCGGTGCAGAGCATAACTGAAAATGAGAAGAAAACTGGGAGAGGCATGCGTTGCAGCATGCACCAAGTTGGAATAACACTGATAGCCCTTCAAGAGTGCAGCACACATTTGATAACCTGTTTCCCTAGGAAGATGCACCTACACAACAAGCCTAACAGAGGCCGCCTACGCTTATTCAGCAAGGCAAACGGGAGAGTAACTGCATTTCGTAGCAGAGACAAACGCCAACGGGGAAACCTTTTTAGTATTCCAACAGAAAGCAAGTACTGCTTTTCTACCAGTAAGTGTGTAGCCTTCATTTGACTTAGTGTGGCACAATTTACATGCTCATTCCTACATGTGAAGTATGGCTCAGATCGCTCTCCAATGCTAAATCAAGCTAGACCTTGAGGATCATTTATTACACCGTACACCAAGCAAGAATAAAACTACTAGAAAATAAATAACCATGCAGCAAACCTTTGACACAGGGTTTCCCAACCTAATACACACACACAACAAGCAAGCGAAGCCTGTCAGCCCTTACTCGTAAATGCCAGCGGAAGATCAACTGCTTTTGGTAGAAGGCGGACCAGTAAAATCAAACACATTTTAGAATTCAATATGTGGACAAACAACGTTTTCCCAAAAATAACAGTGTATCGGTCATTTCACTCAGTGTGGCACCATGGAGGTGTGCATTTTTATACAGGAATCCTTTAAGACAGCTCTGCTAGGCATATGCCCTCAGTGTAGTATAATATACGTTAAAAGGAAACAGGGAGAATCACACAAAAGCCAAAGCCAGCATACTACTTGTTGCCCCACTCAGTGACGTGCAGTTTTGAGGAATCTCTCCCGTGGAAGACTCTAATTTTCCCGAAAGAAAACAAAGGCTCTCAGGCTTTGTTGGCCCATGTAACCGCAGAGCCATTGTATTCAGTATTACACACCCGTGTTAAAAGAGAAACCCTTCCAGCATTCACCGGCGAATGAAGCGTGCTTTGCTACCAATGGCTGTGGACATCTGGTTGCAGTCAGTGCAGCACATGAAGTTGCACTCTGTTCCCCAAAACTACTGGTCTAGTGTAGTGTATATACAGGGAAGCTCTTAGAATTAGGGATGAGAGCATGCACAAAGCCAGCTTAATACAGACTGCCAATGAATAGCAGTGCCGCGCACGCTTGAATAGCGTGTCCCTAGGAAGACACACCTTCACCATGACTTTAACATAGGCTCTCCGTGCTTATTCGTAAATGAAAACGGCACAGCATTGGTAGTCCTTCCTAGGTTGAAATGCAATAGGGAAAAACAGATAGGATTTTCCCGTAAACAAATACTGCTCTCCTACTCGTATCTGTGGAGCTCTAATGTGACTCATTGGGGCACTCTGTATTGCAGATTTCTATCCGTGAAACACGGATGTTTCACTCTCGTAAGCACAGTCCCCCTATGGAAAGGAACACCGATCAGGGGAAAGAGTGAGAATGAGGTATTACAGCAGGGAGCAACGAAGAATAATGGTCATAGCAAAGAGATAACACTGCAGCACTCATTGGGAACAGACTTAACAATGGAAGATGCCTGTTCACTACAGGCCTAAGAAAGGCTATTCCGAACAGCAATCCACAGTGTTACTGCTTTCCCATGACAGGATAATGTATCAAGAAAGAATACTTCACAATTCTCTCGGGTCACACATAATGCTTTCCCACAAGTAACTGTGAATGTCTCAGATCACTCATTGTGGCACAATGGAGTTGAGCATACTGAATGTGAAAGGTTGAAAAGCCGAGCCGAACGCCAAAGCTATCACCCTGTAGAGCGTAATATTCACGGAAGGGAACGAGTGAGAATCAGGAATTACAACATGCACTCAAGCATAATACGACTCAATGAAAGAGAAAAACAGTGCAGCACACTTTTCACACAGCATTTTCCAAAGAAGATTCACATTCAAAACAAGTCAACAAAGGCAGTCAGCTCTTGATTGTCAAAGCGTTTGGCAGAGCAATTGAGTTTCCTACAACACAAAAACTTGAACAAGAGAAACATTTGAGAATGAACTCAGTGAATTCACCAAGTAATGCACTCTTACTAAACTGTGGAGTTCCCATTGCCCACCCTGTGGCACCATTGAGCTGCACATTCCAAGACTTGACCTATTCAAATACTCTTAGGTCAAACAAATGCCGGTGCAGAGCATAACTGAAAATGAGAA
>JAPVLO010001953.1:0-159459 GCA_027257055.1 Cephalopachus bancanus
TATAACTGGGAATGTAAGTCCTAAGCCAAATGTAATGAATTTTGGATACTCAGCTCTTTTGGATAATTTTTCTCTTGGCATGATGAGCCGAACTTTGGCTGCATAGTCATTCATGAGGTGAACAGGGTTACAAGACATCCCCATTTATGTGCAGGGCCCCAGGAACAGCAATGCTTTCGTTTTTCTAAATGGTGAATTTTAGAACCCATCCAAATGTCAGTTAGCCAGTTAGTGAAGTGAAGCTGTACTTTAAATGATGTCCAAGGGCTTTTTTATAGTGTTAACATTTGCATAAAACCAGCTTTTTGTGCCTATGTTTCCAAATCAATTTAGCTTTGTGTGCTAATATTTTACTAGAGCCCTGGAGATAAAGAAGCGTGCAGGTCAGCCATGTGTTCCCCTCAATCCCCAGAGGAAACCTCCACTAAAAACCAAAAGATTGACACCAGACAAGATTAGCAAAAGAATTAGTCATGCACAATCAACTATGTTAAATACTGGGGAGAAAAAAACATCTGCTTCTCTTGTCCTTCAGGAAAAGGCTATTGAGTGTTAATAATTCCAGAGAATATTATTATGTGCTTCTGAGTGCACCGTTGTTTTCTATGAAGATGGATTTGTTCAAACCAAGTATCACTGCTACTTTAAATGCTACTAATGAGGTGGGCAAGTAAAAGCTTAAATGCCTGTATTATTTAATCCGAGACCTAGATCTCCTCCCTAGTGAGTACAACAGTTTTGTCTCTTTCTCATTCTGGGGCTGATAGGCTTGAGCTCTAACTTCAGAAATACTATCTAATGGCTGAAAATTTCCAAACCAAGTAAACAACAAACAAAAATATTCAAGAAGTAAATCCTTTCCCTAAAGGGCTTATTATCTAAAATTGTTGGTTAAAACATAGAAATAAACTCCTACCGAAGAACCACAGATTGTAAAGCTCAACTTCTGAAAAAAAAAAATGAGAATTTGTTTACAGTTCTTTCTATAGTTTTAAAAGTTCTAAAATTTAAATTCTCAAAAGAAAAATTATAACTACAGTATGGATGCTTAAAAAAAACACCACACAGCCGGGCTCGGTGGCTCAGCCTGTAATCCCGCACCTTTGGGAGGCTGAGGTGAGTGGATTAACTGACCCCGCGGATTCGAGACCCGCCTGGGCAGCGAGACCTCATCTCTACAATAAATCAAAAAATCAGCCGGGCGTGGTAGCACACGCCTGTAATTCCGGCTACTCGGAAGGCTGAGGCGGAAGGATCGCCGGAGCCCAGCAGGTCGAGGCTGCGGTGGCCGGGAGTGGCCACTGCACTCCAGCCTGGGCGACAGAGTGAGACTCCGACTCAAGAAAAAAAAAAAAAAAAAAAAAACCACACACACACACACACCAAATACCTCTCATACTGTATAATACTTCAAATTTGAATCTGGAGTATATAAAGGGAATTATTTTGTTGCGACTATGAGGAAATAAATCAGGGAATAGAAAATAAAATAATAGATGAAAAGGGATATTATACAGTTTTGTTATTTTATGTTCGTTAAATTTCTTTTTTTGTTGTTTTTTGTTTGTTTGTTGTTTTGAGTTGGAGTCTCACTCTGTCGCCCAGACTGGAGTCCAGTGGCCGCTCCCGGCCACCACAGCCTCGACCTGCTGGGCTCTGGCGATCCTTCCGCCTCAGCCTTCCAGGTAGCTGGAACTACAGGTGCGCACTACCACGCCCGGCTAATTTTTGATTTATTGTAGAGATGATCTTGCCAAGTTGCCCAGGTGGGTCTCGAGCCTGCGGGCTCAGGCAATCCACTCACCTCGGCCTCCCAAAGCCTTGGGATTATAGGCTGAGCCACCAATCCCGGCCATCATTAAATTTTTTTAAAGGCCAATCAATGGATTCTTCCTATAGATTCCACAAAAGAATGCATCCCTGCCAATATCTTGGTTTTAGGCTTATGAAACCTGTAGCTGACTTCTCACCTACAGAATTGAAAGATTTGTTTTGTTTTGTTTTGTTTTAAGATACTCTTTGTGATAATTTGTTATAGCAGAAATATCAATTAATACGAAAAGTTTTACATGATTTACTAGTTTCTGATTTGCTTTGAAATCACAATATTGTCAGGCATTAGAAAGCTAGAAAATAGGGCAAAGAAAGGTCTAGCATGTCCTTTATTTATTTATTTTATATTTAAAGAGATGTGGTACAACTCAGGGTTAGGTGCATAAGCGGTCATTGTACAGGTAGACTTTGGACCTTCCTTTGGTCTCCACTTCCTTTAGTTTGAGATTGGGTATCCTTATTAATGGTATGTGCCTCTCCTCCCTGGCAGCGTTCCACTACTGCCAATTCCTTTCTTGTAGTTTTATGATAAATGTTCAGTTTCATTTATGAGTAAGAGCACGTGGTTCTCAGATCTTTGTTTCTGTGACAGATCACTATTATAGGCTCTAAGTCCATCCCAGTTGCTGTGAAGTCCGTTAGTTTTTCCTTCTTTAAGGCTGTGTAATATTGCATCGTGAATATATACCAATATTTTTTTCATCCAGTCCACTTTCAATGGGCAGTACGGTTGGTTCCATGTTTTTCTATTGTGAATACTGCTTCATTAAACATGTGTGTACAGGTATCTTTTTTATAGCGTGATTTCAGTTCTTCCAGGTAAATTCCCAGAAGAGGTTGATTTTTAGATCTTTTAGGACTTGTCACACTGTTTTCCACAGAGGCTGTACTAGTTTACACTCCTACCAACAGTGTAGCAGTGTTCTCCACCCCCCCCACCCCGCCTCGCATCTCTCCAGCATCTGTTGTTTTTTGGAGTTATTCATGATGGCCATCCTGACTGGAGTTCGGTGATATCTCAGTGTGGTTTTAATTTGCATTTCTTTGATGATTAGTGAGGATGAGCGTTTTTCATGTATCTGTTGGCTGATTGTATGTTCTTCTGAGAAGTATCTATTTATATCTTTGAATACTTTTTAATAGGGTTGTTTGTTTTTATCCTTTTGGAATATTTGATTTCCCTATAGGAATTAGATATTAGGTTTTTGTCAGATATACAGTTGGAAAAATTTTTTTTTCTCATTCTATGGGCTGTTTCCTCACTCTCTTGATGGTTTCTTTGGTTTTGCAGAAGCTTTTCAGTTTGATGAGGTCCTACCTGTCTGTCTTATCTCTTATGGCATGGGTCCCCCACTCCTGGTCCAGGCTGCACAGCAGGGAGTGAGTGGCAAGCAGGTGAGCCAAGCTTCATCTGTATTTATAGTCATTCCCTATTGCTCGCATTACTGCCTTGGCTCTGCCTACTGTCAGATCAACAGTTGCATTAGAGTACTATAAGAATGTGGATTTTATTGTGAGTTTGCATGTTCCTTATGAGAATCGAATGCCTGATGATCTGAGGTACAGATGAGGCAGTGATGCTAGCACTGAAGAGTGACTGCAAATACAGATTAACATTAGCAGTGAGGTTTTACTGCACATCCTATTCCATTATGGTCCATGGAAAAATTGTCTTCCATGAGCCAGTCCCTGATGCCAAAAAGGTTGGTAACTGTTGCTTTCAATGTTATTTAGCTAAAGGTCCACCCATAGGCTTGCACTGTTTACTCAAACTGATCAACTTTTTACTACTATTAAATGAATCAGGTATAATGAAGTCACATGTTAACTTGTATATTTCATGCCAAAAAATGCCAATGTCAATGTGATAGAAAATATAACTCCAAGGTTAAGGTTAGTGGCCTTTGAAAATGATAACCTGTTTTATATCTAATCTAGCAACTTTGTCCTAAAATTGTCTTTAAATACTTAGCTACTCAAATGCTCTTGTAATGGTTTTAATATTTCACTGACTCCATTAATTAATGAACTGAAAAATACCTTTGACAGGTGTTTGTTTTATATTTGCATGATAGTCATGATTTTGCTTTTTTGAAAATTATGCTTTATCAATGTCAGATGAATGAGGAGTCAGAAAACTATGGTTTCTGAGTCAAATCTGACCTGTTACCCATTCTTGAAACAAATTTCTATTGAAACTCAGCCATACCTACTCGTCATATGTTACCTGACTGTTTTTGTACTATGATGGCAGAACTGAGTAGCTTTGATAGACACTGAAAGGTTCACAAAGCTGAAATATTTATTCTCTGGCCTTTGCATAGAAAGTCTCTCCAACCCTTGAACTATACCCCAAATAACATTTTTTTTTTTGAGTTGGAGTCTCACTCTGTCGCCCAGACTGGAGTGCAGTGGCCGGGAGCGGCCTCGACCTGCTGGGCTCCGGCGATCCTTCCGCCTCAGCCTTCCAAGTAGCCAGAATTACAGGCATGCGCTACCACGCCTGGCTGATTTTTTGATTTCCTGTAGAGATGAGGTCTCAATGCCCAGGCGGGTCTCGAACCCGCGGGCTCAGGCAATCCACTCACCTCAGCCTCCCAAAGGCACGGGATTACAGGCTGAGCCACCAAGCCCCGGCTTCCAAATAACATTTTATAAGAAATTCTTAGGCATACTAAACTGAGGTAGATTCAAATGCTTCACAGAGGTATATTATTTTCTAAGCAATTTATGTAATAGCTCATGTGTTCTTATTGGTTGAATCCCAGGTTGGTCACCAAACATATTGACAACTCTCCTTGGTTTTAGACATGGTTCAAGACTGGTTTTCCAATTTTCCCTTTTCACACTTTCCTGAGTAATCACTCTCAACATGTGGCTTTATTTTCAAACATAAAAGAAATGCGAATGTAACATTTATTGTTGAATCCTTTGCAACTGAACACTCTGTGTGGTTGTAATGTAATTTTGTGTTTGTAGACAGTGCATTATGCTTAAGTGTGCATTTTGCATCTTACAAATGTAGACCCCCATCTGACTTATCTTGAATTCAAATCTGTCTCTTGAGCTCTGGATTTCCTCAACCAGCTATAAAATAGCTGTCTTTATTTGAATGTACTAAGGGTATCTAACTCCCCAAAATATCTACGGCTAAGTTTACATTATATCCACCCCAATTTAATTTCATAATGAGCAATCTCTTTTTTATATCTCCCAGAGGCACCAAAGACTCAATATTCTAGAAAAAATTTGGGAATTAGCTTATCCCCCCTCCCCAATTTCTTTGCACTTTTATTAAGTATGCGGTGGCTCATACTTTTCTACCTATTCATTTAGGTAGAAAACTTGCTTATATTAATGCTATAAAAATTAAAAGAACAGGAACCAGGTGTGGTGGCTCATACCTGTAATCTCTGCACTTTGGGAGACAAGGGTGGAAGGAATGTTTGAGCAAAGGAGTTTAAGACCAGCCTGGGCAACACAGTGATAATGTGTCTCCACAAAAAGTATAAATAAAAAAATTAAGCAGGGCATGGTGGTGCATGCCTGTAGTCTTAGATACTCAGGAAACCTGAGCCCTGGACACTGAGGCTGTTGTGAGCCATGATCATGCCACTGCACTCCAGGCTGAAGAACAGAGTGAGACGCCTGACTCAAAAAAAAAAAAAAAAGAATTAAAACACAAATTTAGGCAAAGAAAAAATAATATAAACAGTAAAACAAGAGTGTATAAGGATGATTTACAAAATGCATATGCTAAAGGCCTTTATTGCTTGCCAAGTGATAGTCACATCTTAAGAATTATCTCAAAGGAGTAGATGTGATAAGTTTACATTATTTACAGAAAACATAAGATACACTGTCAACATGATATGTAGAAACAAGTATTTATGTTTCTGAGAATCAAAATACTTTTTCTCAGGCTATTGATCAGGAAGTCAATGTATAATAACAAAAATACTATAAAGGAATATTTTCATGGGACAATTTCTCATAATATCTCCCAAATAAACTGGTTAGAAAAAACCCCCAAAAGATCACAACCATGACAACAACAACAAAATACCCTGAGGTTCATGCTAGTGGTCCTAGTAAGCACTTCTCTTCAAAGTATTTCTTATTCCTATGAAAATTATATTCTATTTTCAGAAAATAATTAATACATGAAGAGAAACTGAGGATTAGAAGTCATCTTGAAGAGTTCTTGGATTGCAAATACTGTACGTATCGTATTAACAGTCAGCAGTGATCAGCATGGCTGATAGCAAGTTATGATAGTTGAGAAACTTAATAAGGACACTCATTTGAAAACAGACCTTACCATTTTGGAACTCTGTCATATTAGCCATCTCTCATTCCTCTTTGCACCTCTCCACTACTGTGTTACTGCTTTTATTTCACCTGTGAAAATAACAGATACTCCTGCTAATTATGTTCACATTCAGTCATTCTATAAAGCTGTACTAAAGTTACATTTCTAAAATGCATATTTCATCTTGCTATTGTCTTTAAAATTTTCAATGGTTCCCGGTGTCTGTAGATCAAAAAGTAAATATGATATCCAAAGCCCTGAAAACATACTAAAATGTATTTTTCTGAACTTAGCATGCTGTCCTATGTCTGTGTCTTAGTTTTGGGTCTTTGTTCATTCTGCTGCATAAAGTTCTCAGCATCCCTCATGATATAATTCAGGAATCTATTCTTGCATGAGTAGTAACCATATAACATACAAGGGGGAACACCCCCCAAGCGGAATTTATTTATAAAAAGTTGTGTATTTATTCTACATATTTAAACTTCAGTCATCTTCAAATTACTCTCCCTTTGATATAATGTGCCTGTTGAGATGCTTTTTCCACTACTCAAAGCAGTTTTTGAAGTCATCAATTTTGATGCACAAAATGCATACGATGACTTTAAAATTGCTAAATTTGAAAAGAGTTAGCACAAAATGCCTTTTAATGCTTGTTTCACCTCTTCCACATTGGCAAAATGTTTCCCTTTGAGGACTTTTTTCACCTAGGGGAAAAAAAGTTGGTCCAGGCGAGACTGGGTGAATAGGGAGGTTGAGAAACAGGTTGCTTTTGGTCAAAAGCTGAACACTCAGTACAGTGTGGGCAGGTGCATTGTCATAATGGAAGAACCAGTCACTCGTTTGCCACAACTCAGGATGTTTCTTCCTCAAATTGTGATGCAACCTTCTCAAAACTTTCAGTAAAAACTTTGGTTAACTGTTTGATCTGAAAGAACAAATTCCAAATGTACTATGAGGAGACCACCCTCCAAGAGAAAATTCTGGGATTTTTTTATTTTTATTTTGGGGGAGTCATCTTTGTATTATTTCAACAGAGATTTTTTGAGAGTGAAGAATGTACTTAGTAACACAAGGGCCACAAGTAGAATTAGGTGTGTCCAGGACCCATTGGTTTGTGTGACCCTCCTGTTTGTGACACTTTTGTGTATCTGTATATACTATCACACTTGTCACTTGTCTCTACTCAATTCTAGACTACATATTTCTTGAGGCCATTCACATCTACAGTTCAAGTAAGGACTTGGTGCTGGAGTTAGAAAGGAGTGGTGTCAACATGAAGATGGCATGTAAAGCTATGAAACTTTATTAGATCACAAAGGAAATGGGTGTGGACGCAGAGGAATGGAGGATATGATGGGAGGAGAAGAAATAAAGTGCAAGAGAAAAGGAGCAAATAAGAGCTCTAAAGTTGACAGTTTAGAAAGATAAAAGATAACTGCGATAGTAAAGACGAATAGGAAGGAAATTAACTCAGGGGAGTAAGGTGTTTCTGAAACTAAGAAAGTGTTTCAAGAAAAAGATGGTGCATTGGATATTGGATTTAGCAATTTGAAAGGCATTTGTGACTTTTTGTCACTGATGAGTTTTAAAGAATTGGATGTGGGCAAATCTGATGAAAAGGAGAGGATAAAGAGAAAATAAAGTCATCTCCTTTGAACATGTTATCAAAAAGTCACAGCAAACTTAGATGGAAACTGGAGTGGAGTTATGTGGGTCAAAAGAGACTGCTCAGTAATTATTTTTAAAGATAATAGGTAGGAGATAGGTGTGCAGGAGAAATGATGGCGTGATCCAATCAAGAAGGAAAACTTAAAAATGTAACAATTTATCAGCATACTGATGATACAGTATAGTTATCTCCATTATAGTACTGATGCACTGAGAGCAGAAGGCATAGGAACAGCATAACTCTTAAATTGACTAAGCTTTTTCATATTTATTATTTCATTTAAAACTAAAAATAATTCTACTACATCTAGTAAGTTTAAATAACTAGCATAGGTGAGAGCCTACCAAGCTGGGCCCCAAATTCAGGCAACCTGGCTCTAGAATTTTCCACCACAAGCCCAGAATTTCAGAAACAAGAGAAACAGAGAAGATAAACTACAGGTTTTTTTGAGGCCTCTTAATGTACAAAGGGAGACAAATTGGAAGAACACTTTACACATACACATTAGTACTTATGTGTGAAAAATATAAAGATGTGTATATTTGAAAATATATAAAATATATCTGTTTTAATAAGTAATTTAACCTAAGTAATAGGTTAAATGCAAATGAATATTATAAATGTGACACTAGAAGAATAAAAAACAGGTGTTAATTTGGGTAGTAGTAATAAATGCACTTTTGATAAGAGAATAAGATTTGAGACAGATTGTTCAGTAAATGGTATCATAGATTGATCATAGGATAGAAAAGAAGGAAGAAGGGCAGAAGGAGGAGAAAGAGGAAAGAGAACTTGCTGGGCTACCCAATTACCTTTTAAATATTGTTGTTTATATTGCTGTTCACTGTTTAATTTTCTATAGTCTTCAAAAAGCAGCAGAGGAATCTGTTTACCTTGCAGGTATCAGTGTTTTCCACACCTTTCCTGGACCTCCTTCTTCCAAATTAACACAGCAGCCTCTGTCCCACCATCAGCTCAAGACAGTCCCACCCTTTTCCCTCCCTTCTCCTCTTGGGTAGCTCTTTCTCCTCTTGTCTCCTTCACTAACTACATAACCCTTAATGCCTACTCCCAGCATAATCTCAGTTATTGTTCCCTTGAAAATTATTTTCTCACTTTTCTGGACCAAGTGACAATTTCTTCCTAGGTGTTGACATAGAACCATGTATAAAACACTGCTTTATGGTAGTATATTTATTCATCTGTGTTTTCAGGGCACTGTGGACTTTTGAGGGCAGGGATGTGTCTTATTTCTCAATTCCATTGTACTAACAGAGTACCTTGCTCCTGGGAAGTATTAAATTAACATTTGTGGAAAAGAGATTACTAGATGAAGAATGATTCGCACATTAGAAATCAGAGTTCCAAAATCACATATTAACAATCAACCTGTGATGTCCACTTGGATATCTCACTAACCCTTCAAACTTAATATCAACAAAATAAGTCCTAATTTTCTTCCACATTCACCTTCTTTTCTTATGTATGCATTCATTTTATCAGCCATCTATGCATCTAACATTTGTTGAGTACTGACTTTGTGCCAGTCTGTATTTGAAGCTCCTGGGACCATCAGCATCACCACCTACCTTGTTGCTCAAATGAAAGCACTTTTTGTTTGTTTCCAATGTTCCCTCACTCCATTCTCCCATACCTAAGTCCTCAGCAAGTCTTGTTCATTTTATCTCTAGTAAATCCTGAATATGCCAACTTCATCATATCACTCCTTTGATTCAGACTATCATCATACCTAATTACTGAATCCTCCTAATTTGTCTCCTTGCTTAATTCTAATTTTCTTTAATCCATACCCCTACATAGCAGAAAAATCAAAATTCTAAAAATATAAGTCAAAACATGTAATTTTTCTTCCATAATGTTTCAAAGATTTAGATTGTATTTACATCAAAACCTTAATTATTTCCTATAAGTCTAAAGGGCCTACATGACCCCTTCCCCCAATATTACTTCTCCTATTTTGCTGCCAGTCCCAGCTCAATCACTATAGTCTTCTTTAATTTTGTCAACCACTACAACCTAGGTCTAACTTCACATCGTTGTCTATGACTTCTCAATCTAGAATATTCTTTACTACACTCCTCACTGGGAATGTTCTCTATCATATTGTAGAGCTCAGTTTAAATGTCACCCACTGAGAAGTATTTTCTGACCACTTTATATGAGGTACTTGTGAGATATATTTTCTGACCACTGAAATAAACCTCCATCTTCATATCAGCTTCTTGTTTCTTTTATGACCTATGGTAAAATTTGCAATTTGTGTAATTATATGCTGTTTTGCTGTCACACCCCATGAAGATAGGAGCTAAGTAGATTTAATTCTTTGGTAAATCTTCAGTTCTTAGCAAAATAGGTAGCATGTAATAGAGACTTAATATAATTTTTTTTGAATGAGTGAATAAATGCATGCATGAATGAAAAGAGAAAGGAAAAAAGAAAGGTAGAAAGGAGAGAGACAAGAAAAGCTGCACATTTATGGTTTGCTGCTTACCTATTAAAACAAAATTCATGAGAATGTTTTTCATTTTTTACGGGTAAAATCAATGACTACTTTATGGTACAATAGGTTTTATATTTAAAATATAGAATTAGAAAATATAATTTGGGTATAGAATTTTTACTTATTATGCAATGGCTATGTCAAATTAATTTTAAGTATCATATTATGTAAATTATAATTCATGAATATGTGCTAAAGTTGCATGGAAAAATAAAGACCTATATGCATTGATTTGAATCATTAACAAGTTAAAAGTAAATTTAAAATATATTTCCAAATATAAAAATAAGTTAGTATTTTTAAAACTTCAAAATATATAGTTAATATACACTCAAACAGAAGTTTCCTCATGTAAATTCTGGACATATTTTAGTTTGCAAACCAATTCTAATATCTGTCTTTAATTTTAAGAAAAATTTCAAAATATTGTTCAAATCTAATCTTACTTTCAGATTAATACATAGCTGCAGATTGAATGAATACTTAAAATTAGTGTGTTGCACTAAATAAATGCAGTATCCAAGGCATAGTGAAAAAAGTAAACTAAATGGTATATACTTTTAGGTCAAATTGGGTAATGATACGTTATCAAATCTCAAAGTACCTTTCTGCTTAAATACTCAGTTTACTGAAACATTTAAACATATTTGAGAAAGTGATCTGTTACTAGACTATCTTCCATTTGGAAATAATCAGTAGAGGATTCATATTTCTCAACAATGATAATGGCATGCATGAACTATTGCATACAGAAATGATATTAAAATACAAAATAAAGATTGATTTTTCAGCCAGGTTCGGTGGCTCAGCCTGTAATCCCGCACCTTTGGGAGGCTGAGGTGAGTGGATTGCCTGACCCCGCGGGTTCGAGACCCGCCTGGGCAGCGAGACCTCATCTCTACAATAAATCAAAAGATCAGCCAGGCGTGGTAGCGCATGCCTGTAATTCCAGCTACTCAGAAGGCTGAGGCGGAAGAATAGCCGGAGCCCAGCAGGTCGAGGCTGCGGTGGCTGGAAGCGGCCACTGCACTCCAGTCTGGGCGACAGAGTGAGACTCCAACTCAAAAAAAAAAAAAAAAAAAAAAAAAAGATTGGCAATTGGAAAGCCCATTCAAGCTCCCAAGAAGGGCTGCCACCAATTGACGTTTCATATTCACAGAGTTCCATTTTGTATATTTTTTATGTTTCTCTTTTCATATCGTGAGCATAGTTTAGACAACAGGAATTCAGTGACTACAGCTCAACAGGTTAGATATACAGGTTAGAGGGGGACACTCCCACCCTTTGAAAGAAAAGGTGACCTCTTAGGAAGCACTGGGGTGGGACCAGGGAACAGAAGACATGGGGAAGATGGCTTAGACCATTTATTCTAGAATTAAGAGACACAGGTGCAATTTTCCAAAAGAGATCTAATGATAAGGAGTAGACCTAGCTGGAGGAAGAAGAGCAAGCTATTCAGGTTCTAGTACTGACCAGTGTCAAGGATAAGAAAGGACATCTAGCTCACCTTACTAACATGAACAACCAGACAGAGATTTGTCATGAAATTCTCAATTAAAAACTTAAAAAAAAGCAAAAGTTTAAAAAATTGGCAGCCCGGGTTAAAGACTCAAAGATTAACTTTTCTTAGGCATTTAAAAAAATGGGGAAAGAATAAAAATAAAAAAGAAAATTTTGAAATAATTTTTTCTTTTAAGAAGGGTTTCATTGTCCCCCCTGGAAAATTATAAATTTTTTGCTAAAACATAAAAACACCAAGAAACTTTATAAATTGAAGAAAATTTATTCTATCAAAAGAAACAAAGCTTAGTTTTATCAAAGCTCTTTGTGACGATTTCAAGTGTGGCTTTTTAAAATTATTCTAAAAAATGAGGAAAGTGAGAGTGGATCGATAAATAGTAAATAACAAAGAAAAGGAGGAGATGGAAGTAAAGTAAGGTTTCACAAGTTCACAAGTTTTTCAAAAGGGGCTATGCAGGGTTTTCTTAAAACTAGAACTTGGAATTCACCATGAATATGCTCAGATATAGGAAGAAATGCCCAGTGAGGTTTTGAAATTTTAATTGTTAGTTAGTTTAATTGTTTTGAAAAATGTTCTAAAATATAACTCTTACATAATGGAATAGGTCTGAAAGCCTCAGGATTTCTTTCATTATTCATACTATTAATTTTTTAAAAAATTAAGGTTGTTTATAGGCTTTTTACAGTGACAATACTAGAGATTTTGTATTCTTAAAAACATAATAAAATGATGTTTAACTGTATATCCATAGTATGTCTTAAAGAGAAAAGACAGGGGTGGAAAGGTTTTAAGATGGCACGGGAAAGGTTTGTCAAATGTGAGGGGGTTTTCTTAAAAAGCAATGAATTCACAAAAAACTCTGAAATGAATAGGCAAGCGTGGGGGGAGGTGTGCATTAAAGGGGGCTTAGTTCATGCAGATTTTGAGGGACTGCTGAGTCCAAATTACCCTTACAAAAGGAAGCGCCTGTAGCCTAAAGGTTTTCTTCTTCTTCTCAGGTGAGGATTCTTACTAAAGATAAGCTTTCTAATCCAGTTTGACTCTTTCCTGGATGCCTGGTCCCCCCATATGTTTAATAAAAAAAGACAGGGGGGGATCTTATGATGGAGAAGGACAGGTGGAGGAGAGCTCTAAAAGAAGGTGCCCATGCCCTGATAAAAGGAAGCGTGGTGGGAGTGCCATTTTCTCTGAGGAGGAGAGATTCTGCATTCCCTTCCCTGAGGGTCTGCCAGCCCCAACCCTGGGACCAAAGGACCAGGCAGAGATCTTGGCTTGGCCATCCCAGCTCTGCCCAGTTTTCCATTCCAGCCTCCAACCCCTTGGAGACCTGGAGCCCGATCTCATCAAAGGGAGAGATGGGAAACCCCCACCCTGTGGATTGGACACAGCCATTTTCTCGGGTCCGGACCAGGCAGAATCTGCATTGAGTCCAGATCTGCAGCCTGCCCACCTTCCAACGGGGAAAGACCTGGGGCTTTGGGACCCAAAGCTGTGAGCAACCATAGCCTGAAACTGAGAGCAAGGGGGTCTAAAATCAGAGCGGGGAAAAGAACCCCTATTGGATTACACAGACAGGTCAGATCGAGTTGGCAGATTTTTGACTTTTATTTTGCAGTTGTGAGTCCATTTGATCCTCCCTCCTTTTCTGTTTGATGGGGATTCCCCAATTTGTTTGTCCCTATTTGCTTTCCCTGAGAGCTAGTTTTTAGAGTTCCTGTTTGTGTATGGGAAGAGTACATCAATGGGCAGGTTTTTGTTTTTATTGTGTGCTTTTATTTTTTGTCTTTTTAGTTTTTTTTTTTTTCTTTTTTCTGTTTTTGTGTTTCTTTTTTTGTTTTGGTATGTCTGTCTGTTTTCCCTTTAAATTCCCTTTTGTTTTGGGTCTCAACGTTCCTCTTGGTCCTGCTTGCTTTTTCCTATTTTTACCTTTTTCTTCCCTCTTTTCTTCTTTGGAGAAACCTTTTCACTGTGTTCAGTTGGGTATGTCTGTGGGGGTTTTCCCTACATTCTTACTGGGATCTGCAATTACTTTGAATCACCTCCCCTTTTTCCATTAATTTTTTCTTAAACTCAAAATTGCTCCCCAAAACCAACACTCAGCTACAAAATTGAAGCAAAGTGAGAGGATCCCATAAGTCAGAACTGGGACGGGCAGATAGAATTAAAATCAACCCTGCCATTAAATCTGAAAACTGAAAAAGAGAGCCCCCAAAAAAAAGAAGGTGGCAAGGAGGGAAAATCCACAAAGAAGAAAAACCAAAAGAAGAATAAGCTCACCCTGCCATCCCTGAACAACTAATTAAAGAAGAGGAGAAAAAAAAGAAGGTGGAGGAGGAAATCTACACAAATAAAAAAACCAAAAGAAGATATGGGTCTCACACAGGCCTCTGGGAGGTCAGATACTGAGAAAAAAGACTTCAAAATGCAAACAATGAAGAGCCCCCAGAATGACTGGTCTCAAACTACAAAACCAGAAATCAAGACATTAATAGAGAGAATAAAAAGAATTGAGGAGAGACAAGAGGAAAATAGGAAGGAGTTGATAACTGAGATAACAGCAGTAAAGAATACTGTGAATGAAATAAATAACAAATTGATGAGCAGGGAAAGCAAAATTAGCCAGCAGAAAAAAGAATCTCAGAGCTTGAGGACCAAAATATAGAACTAACCCAAACTGTCAAAAACATAGAGAAGAAGTTTAAAAAGACAGAACAAAACCTTCAAGAGATGAGCGATTATTTCAAGAGACTATACGTAAGAGTAATTGGACTTTCTGAGGCAGAAAGAGAGACAGAGACCACCCTGGAACAAACATTCCATACAATTATTCAAAAAAATGACCTTCATCTCATCAGTGATATGACCATTCAAACACAAGAGTTTTGGAGAACCCCTGTAAGGCAACACATGAGAAGACCAACTTCTAAACACATAGTAATTCACCTAAAAAAAGTAGGTATAAAAGAAAAAATCCTAAAGGCTGCAAGAGAAAAAGGTCAGTCTACCTACCAGGGAAGACCAATAAGAATAACAGGAGATTTATCTACAGAAACACTTCAAGCTAGGAGAGCTTGGAGCCCAATCTTCAAAGTTCTCAAAGATAAACAATTTCAACCAAGAATAACCTACCCAGCTAAGCTTTATCATTGAGGGAGAATTAAAATCTTTCCCAGACGTTTAATTCCTAAGAACATATGCTGCCTCTAGACCAGCTTTACAAGAAACACTAAAGAAAGTATTAAACACAGAAGAAAGGGAAAAAAAGAATGACAACATTTTTCGCAAGAGTGTAGGAAAAAGATTGAAAACACATGTGAATCAACCCAAATATCAAAAGAAAGACAACAAACAAACAGGAACAACAATAATTCTATAGAAACCTCATGACAGGGATAAACTCTCACATTTCATAATGAGCCTCACATTTCCATAATGAGCCTGAATGTGAATGGACTAAATGCATCACCGAAAAGACACAGAATGGAAAAATGGATAAAATATCATCAGGTAACAATAATTGTCTCCAAGAGACTCATCTCACCAGAAAGGACACTCACAGACTCAAAGTAAGAGGACAAGAAGCAAAATTTCAGGCAAATAGAACACAAAATAAAGCAGGAGTTGTGATCTTAATTTCAGACAAAATACCCTTTAAGTTATCAAAAATTTTAAAAAGACATAGAAGGTCACTATACAATGATAAAAGGTTCAATGCATCAACAAGAAATATCCATCCTAAACATATATGCACCCAACATAGGAGTACCAACTTTCATAAAGCAACTTCTAGGCAAACTTTAAAAAAATATTGGCTCTAACACTCTCAAAGCTGGGGATGTTAACACCTACCCACACACAACCCTAGAAAGATCACTGAGACAAAAAATCAACAAGGAGGTCCAGAACTTCAATGTGACTCTAGACTTAATAGATACCTACAGAACACTCCATTCAAAAATCAAAGAATATGCATTCTACTCATCAACACATAGAATGCACTTTAAGATTGACCACATCCTTGACCATAAATCAAGCATAAACAAATTTCATAAGATTGAAATTCTTCTATCCACCTTCACAGACCACAGTGGAATAAAAATAAATATCAACATCAACAAAGATCCCCCCAAACCCACAAGGCCATGGACACTAAACAGCATGATGCTAAGCAACTCCTGGGCCAACATGGAAATCAAAACAGAGATTAAAAGGTATATGGAAACAAATGAAAATGAAGAAACATCTTACCAAAACCTCTGGGGTGCCATGAAAACAGCACTAAGAGGGGAATTCATATGTCTACAAGTACACATGAAAAACATGGAAAGATCACAAGTAATCAGCCTAAGAAGACACCTGAGGAAGCTGGAAAAGCAAGGCAACCAAAACCCTAACTTCAGCAGAAGAATTCAGATCATCAAAATAAAAGCACAAATCTGGGACATAGAAGACAAAAAGAAAATATAAAAAAGTCAATGAAACAAAAAGCTGCTTATTTGAAAGGATAAACAAGATTGATGGTCCCCTAGCTAGATTGACCAAGAAAAAGAGAGAAAAAGTCCAAATAAACTCAGTCAGAAACACAAAAGATGAAGTCACAACTGACCCTGAAGTAATACAAAAGATTATCAGATACTACTATGTACACTTGTATGGAAACAAACTTGAAAACCTAACAGAAATAGAGAACTTTCTGAGATGACACAACTTCCCCAAGTTGAAAGAAGAAGAAATTGAGACCCTAAATAGACCAATAAAAATCCAGGAAATTGATTATGTCATAAGAAAACTACCTACAAAAAAAAAAAAAAAAAAACCCTAGACCAAATGGCTTTCCAGCAGAATTCTTCAAAACATACAAGGAGGAACTGATACCAATTCTATTGAAAGTATTCCAGTCTATTCAGAAAGATGGAACTCTCCTCTAACCATTTTATGAAGCTAACATCACATTGATACCCAAGCCAGGTAAAGACCCAACAAAGAAAGAGAACTACAGGCCAATATCCTTGATGAACATAAATGCTAAAATTCTGTACATGATCCTAGCAAACCAGTTTCAACAACACATCTCAGAAATCATCCACCACCACCAAGTAGGCTTCATCCCTGGGATGCAAGGCTGGTTCAACATCCGTAAGACCATAAATGCAACAAAATACTTCCACAGAAGTAAAAATGAAAAACACATGATTATATCATTAAATGCAGAAAAAACTTTTGATAAAATCCAGCATCCCTTCTTGATTAAAAAAACCCTTGAACATCTATGCCTAGCACAGATGGAACATACCTCAAAATAGTAAGAGCCATCTACAAGAAACCCACAGTCAGCGTAGCGCAAAACAGACAGAAATTAGAACCATTTCCTCTGAAAACTGGTACAAGACAAGAATGCCCACTTTCACCCCTCCTGTTTAACATAGTTTTAGCTAGAGCAATCAGAGAAGCGAAAGTGATTGGTGTATCCAAATAGGAAAAGAGGAAGTCAAGTTATCCCTCTTTGCAGATGACATGATTCTATACCTTGCAAACCCAAAAGAATCTGTCAAAAAACCTCCTTGCACTAATAAAGGACTTTAGAAAAGTCTCAGAGTATAAAATAAATGAAGCGAACAAAAAGCATAAATAAATGCTTGCAAAAGACAATTGTATTCCTATACACCAATAATAAGCAAACAGAAACCCAAATAAAAAGCACAATTCCATTCACAATAGTCACACAAAAAAATGAAATACCTTGGCATCTTCTTAACCAGTCATGAAAGACCTTTACAATGAAAACAATAAAACACTGCTCAAAGAAATCAAAAATGACACCAATGAGTGGAAAAATATTCCACGCTCATTGATTGGAAGAATCAACATTGTTAACATGTCCATTCTACCTAAGGCAATCTACAGATTGAACACAATGCCCATCAAATTACCAGCAACATTCTTCTTAGACCTAGAAACAACAATACAGGAATTTATATGGAAACATAAATGACCAAGAATAGACAAAACAATCCTCAGCAAAAAAAAAAAACAAAACCAACAAAAAACAAAACAAAAACAAAAAAAACAAAGCAGGAGGTATCACACTTCCAGACTTCAAACTTTATTATAAAAACAATAATCAAAACAACCTGGTATTGGTACAAGAAGAGGCATATAGACCAGTGGAATAGAAATGAGATAACAGAAGCAATTTCTAAACCAATTCATCTTTGACAAAGTCTCCACCACCAACCATTGGGGAGAGGAGAACCTATTCAGTATATGGTGCTGGGAAAACTGGCTGACCATATGCAGAAGATTGAAACAGGACCCCGACCTATTCCTATACACAAAAATCAACTCTAAATGGATCAAAGACCTAAAGTAAAACCTCAAACTATAAGAACCTTAGACGATGCGGGAGATACTCTTATGAAAATTGGAACTGGCAACCAATTCCTGATCAAAACCCTAAGTGCCCATGCCATAAGAGATAAGATAGACAAATGGGACCTCATCAACAGACAAGCTTCTGCAAAGCCAGAGAAACCATCAAGAGAGCAGGGAGACAGCCCACAGACTGGGAAAAAATATTTGCCAACTCTGTGTCTGACAAAGGCCTAACATCTTGGATCTACAAGGAACACAAATGTGCTGAAAAGAAAAAAACAGCCCCATTACAAAGTGGGCAAAAGATATGAATAGACACATCTCAAAAGAAGACATACAAGCAGCCAACAGATACATGAAAAAATGTTCAGCCTCACTAGTCATCAAAGAAATGCAAATTAAAATGACACTGAGATACCACCTAGCTCCAGTCAGAATGACCATCATCAATAACTCAAAAAATAATAGGTGCTGGAGAAGATGTGGCAAAAAGGGAACACTTCTACACTATTGATGGACGTGTAAACTAGTACAGTCTCTGTGGAAAACAGTGTGGCAATTCCCAAAAGTTTTAGAAACCGACCTTCCATATGACCTCACAATCCCCCTACTGGGAATATACCCGGGAGAACTGAAATCACTCTATAAATCACTCTATTGCAGCATTGTTCACAATAGCAAGAACATGGAACCAACTGTGCCTCCCATCAAAAGAGGACTGGATACGAAAAATGTGGTGCATATACACAAAGGAATATTACACAGCCATAAAGAAGAACAACACCAAGAACTTCACAGCAACCTGGATGATCTTAAATTCTGTAATACTGAATGATCTCTCACAGAAACAAAGAACTGAGTATCACATGTTCTCACTCGTAATTGGACCTTTAACAACTATTGTAATACTATAAGTAAAGGATTGACAGTAGTGGGAAACTGCAGGGATGGCGGCGGGGTGGGGGTAGGGAGGTGGTATAGGCAGTAGTGGGAAACTGCCTGGGGAAGTGGAGCACGCCTCATCAACAAGGGTACCTGCACCATGAATATTTGTATACCCAATCCTGAATTGTACCCCAGAATTTTAAAATAAAAAAATTACAAAAAAAAAAAAAAAGGAAAACAGGCAACGAAAGCAAAAATAGACAAATGGAACTATGCCAAATGTAATAACTTCTTTGCACATCAAAGGACACAAAGAGTGAAGGGCAACCAACAAAATGGGAGGAAATATAAGACATAGCTGATAAAAATTGATATTCAGAATATATAACAGCTATAACTCAGCAACAAAAATTTTAAAAAATTGAAAATGAGCAAAAATCTTGAGTAGATGCTTCTTCAAAGATTACATACAAATGTCCAACAAACATATGAAAAGATTCCCAGCATCACTAATCATCATGGAAATATAAATCACAACTGCAATGAGATATCATCTCATCCTATTATGATGGCTACTATAATAACAACAACAACAAATAACAAGTCTTGGTGAGAATGTGGAGAGATTGGAATCCTTATGCCTGTTAGTAGGATTCTAAAATAAACTAACTATTATGGAAAATAGAATGGAAATTCTTCAAAAAAATTAAAAATAGAACTACCATATGATCCAGCTATTCCACTTCTGAGCATATATACAAAAGAATTAAAAACAGGGTTTAAACATACATTTGCACACATATATTTACAACAACAATATTCCCAATAGCCAAAATATGTAAACAGCCCAAATTTCAATGGTTAAACAAAATGGGATTTGTATATACAGTGGAATACCATTAAGCCTTGAAAAGGAAGAAAATTCTGTCCCATGTTATAAAGTGAATTATATCCGTCACTAAGTCCACAGATATTGCATAATTCCATTTATATGAGCTATCTGAAATAGTCAAATTCATAGAAAGAACGTAGAATGGTGATTATTAGAGACAGAGGAGAGTGAGGAAAGAGAAGTTGTTTAACAGGCATAAAGTTTCAAATTTGTACTTTGAAAAAGTTATGGTGATCTCATTCATTACAATGTTAATGTATTTAAAATTACTAAACTGTAAAGCTGAAAATTGTTAAGATATTAGATTTTACATTATGTGGTTTTTGTTCATTTGATTTTTTTTTTAACCACGAGTTTAGTATTTATGAAGCCACTCCTGTGCACAGACAATTAAAGGGTTTGGTTTTAAAAGTTCTGTTTGTTAAAACATAGTCATTTATTGGATGTTAATTATGAATTACAACTAAAATCTTGTTAAAGGCATCTCACATGTGTATGTATATGTGTACTTATATTTACATATGCATGTACTTGCATTTAAATATATGCACACACACATATGACATCTATGTTAATATAATTTCAGTAAAGTAGGTAGGGTTTTTCCATAGCCTTGACATTTCGATATGTATATATCCTGAGGTTGGACTCTACCTTAGTCTATTTTGTGTTGCTATTGAAGAATTCCTGGGGCTGGGTAATTAATAAAGAAAAGAGGTTTATATAGCTCATTATTCTGGCAGCTGGAAAGTCCAAGGGCATGGTGCTGTCACCTGTTCAGCTTCTGGTGAAGGCTGTGTGCTGCTTCAAGAAATAGCAGAGAAGTGAATGGGTGAGTGAGTGTGTGCAAAGACAGACCAAACATGAGGAAGGAACCCACTTCATAATAACTTACTCCCTGCGGGAATTAATCCATTAAAATGAGAACTAGTCTAATATCTTAGTATCCTGAGAAACCCTTCTTAATGAGCTAATCACCTCTTGAAGGCACAACCAGCTAACATTGCTTCACTGGAACTTAAGTTTCTAATACCAGTTTTGGTGAAGACACTCAAACCATAGAAGACTCTGATTTTACAAGCAACTGTTGGCATTGCATATAGTCTGTAGACCATAATTTCCAAACTATCTTTAATATACGTACACACAAAAGAAATATGAACACCATTCCCAAATCACTGAAAAATAAAAGATAATAAAATAAGCAATGAAAGATTACTATTTCAGTTTAGATGCACACAATAAAATAAATATGGATAGTTTAAATAATCTAATAGTTCAGTTGTAAACCCAGTTTTTTTTACATTAGTTATGTTTCCTAAGCCTAAATAATTTTCTTGGGTGATATAAACTAATATTTATTGTGTGCCTATTGAGGAGTTGACTTTATGTCAAAAATGCCCTTGTGAAATCCAAAATAATATTTACGTAAACTGTCTTTATAACTGTCGTATAATTTAGCTGAGTTTAAAAATAGTTGATACTACATTCTAGTGAGGATATGTGCTTCCTTTTATTGTGTTTTAAAATCTTTACTTACAAATTAAAAATTTCTGACCAAGTAGGCAAAAATAAACTCCCAAGCGCAATTAATTTCATACTCATTCATGTATTTTACAGTCAAATCTTTGTTTTCTTAGAAAAGCCCAATTAGTTGGATCATTTTAAATCAAGGACTCAGGAAAGCATCCTGGAAGACTGGGTCTTTTCCCCACAGGCCACAATTGGATTGACCACTGCAAAAACATGTACTAATGAATTTGAATTAAGCTCTAAAATATGAGTTGACTTCAAAATATTGAAAAAAAAAACAAATTAGTTGAGTCTAAAATAAGGAAAATGTCTGATTTGGATTAAGCATCTAAAATAGTTCTTGAAAATACAAAAGTTTGATACTGAGAATACAAACCATATAATGGAGAAACATGGCTATGAGAAAAACCATAATAAAATAAATTCTTTAAATGTATGATATTTGTACAGCTGGAAAACAAAGGAAGGAATGGTCAAGTGTACTTTGGAATTGGGAAGCAGTTCTGGTAAACTGTATCTTGAAAATTACAAAAGGTTGATAGAAGAAATCACAGAACACTATAATAAATGGAGAAGCTGTGCTCATGAATTGCAAATAACTCATCATAGTAAAAGTGTAAATTCTTTCTAAATTGATTTATATATTTTTGTATATGTAGAAAAACTTAAAATTTATATGGAAAGGCAAGGGGACTACAATAGCTAAAGTGATTTTGAAAAAGATTAAATAGATACATTTTTCTACCTGATTCCAATTTTATTTTATAGCTACAGCAACAAGTCATTTGTTTTAATATTGGTATATCAGAGAATCGAGTTTAAGAGCCTAACTGTGCATTCATAAACAATACAAGAATTAATGTCAGGACTGGGAACTAACTTGAATAATTCCTAAAATGAGATACATTTTATTCAACATTTGGAATAAGACAAAGAATATGAATTGGCAAAGGAAAAGATAGAAGCCGGGTCATATGGAAGGTCAATTTCTAATTCTTTCAGAAACCACCATACTGTCTTCCAAAGGGCTGTACTAGTTTGCATTTCTACCAGCAGTGTAGAAGTGTTCCATTTTCTCCACAACCTCACCAGAGTCTGCTGTTTGTTTTATTAATGATGACCACTGGAGTTAGGTGGTATCTCAATGTGGTTTTGATTTGCATTTCTCTGATGACGAGGGAGGTTGAGCATTTTTTCATGTGTCTGTTGGCTGCCCATATATCTTCTTTTGAGAAGTGTCTATTCATTTCTTTGCCCACTTTTTAATGGGGATGTTTGTTTTTTTCCTATATGAAAGCGATGAAACCCAGTGAGAAACTGTCAGGGAGGGAGATGGGATTGGCAGTTGAGGGAAACTGCTAGGAGAGGGAGGGGCACACCTCATCAACAAGGGTACCTGCATAATCAACGTTTGTATACCTAACCCTGAATTGTACCCCACATCTTTATAATAAAATTTTTAAAAACACACTATTACTGGAACCTGAAAAAAAAAGAAAAAATATAGAAGCCTTTATAGGGAAGGTATACAAACCAGAATCAACACATTTGGGTGAACAAATAATAAGTGTAGCTGGAAAGGAAGATCTGGATATTTAAAAAATTATATTACAGCAAGCTGTCTGGTGTCATTTTCTTTATACTAGATGTATACATGAAAACATTTATTGGTTTTTGATAATATGAAAATCTTATAATTTTAAGGCATTAGTTATGAATGTGAAAAGTATTATGAAAACCTAATCTGAAAATCTTCAGAAAGACTGAGTTCTATGGAAAAACTGTTCCCTGCCTGATAATAAAAATAAATTCATGTACAGTAAAAATAAGCCAGGGTTAGAATCACTATGAATATAATAACAAATTGGGCTTACTGTACTTAAAAGATGATATGCACAATTGAGCACTTCCACTGTGTACTACTGGAGTGTTTAATTATGTAGTAGAACAGAAATACAAAATGAAACAATATATATTTTATGGCCTTAAAAGCCTGAAGTTTAATTGTGAATTCTTTAGCATGATTAAAATCACTTCCTAATAAATAAATAATCTAGAGTTTGCATATGCTAGTAATTTTCCTTACAAAGAAATAAAAGGAAGACTATTTGAAAAGAAGTTTTCTATGATTACTAGCTTTTTTTTCCAGTAAAGTTTATAATTGTTTATCAAACTCTATAAGAGATGATGGAAATAAAGAAAAATTAGACATAGATTCTGTCCTCAAAAACTATACAGTGTATAAAATTTTCTATCGTCTTAATCTTCTATTTAATTGCACAATTTAAACTTAATTGTTGACAGCTGTTACACCTTTCTTCTCAAAACACTCTTTTTACTTTTATGATGTTACACTCTGTTGGTCTTTCTCCTATTCTTGGGTGCTTTCTATATTTCTAATATTTTATATCTTAAAGGTCTTTCTGTACTCCCATATTTCATTATGTGGTCCAGGACCCACTTCTCTTCCCCTTTCATATTTCAAAAGCTGCCTTAGATTAGAGGTTCAGCTCACACTTCTCTGTTCTGCTCTGACCTCCAGATCAATATAATGTACTCTTTTTTTTTTCCACTTGGATGTCTCAAAGGTATTTCAAGATCAAAATGTACAAAACTAATTTCTCCTAGTGTAAATCTGCTTCTCTTCCATCTCAACTCAATTGGTCTTTTTGTCCCTAACCTGTATTATCTTCCTTAAGAACTCTTTATATCTCACACACAACACCCACAGATAAAAAGTCTCTAATATCTGTTAATTCCCTTCCCAAATACATCTTAATCCCAAAACCTTGCTTCCTCTCCCTCTGACTACCCTTGTTTAAGCCACTAGTGTTTCTTGCCTGGACCACTGTAATCAACTCTTCTCAGCTCCTAATCCCTTGTATTCTTGATTTGATTTGATTCTTTATAATGCATTGGCTATTTTTATTGAATGAAATGTAGTTACCACTTTTAAATAGTTCAATATGACTTTTAAAAATATTTTTCTTTAAGAAAAACAACTTAAGTTACTTTTTCTTTTGTAGGACCTTAATCAACTTCCCTGCTATGATCAGTTTCTAACTGTCATGCTTAGAAAGTCCTTGTTCTTTCCCCCTCAGTTTGTTATTTATTCTCTTTCAGATATTTTTTTTTTTTTTGAGTTGGAGTCTCACTCCATCGCCCAGGCTGGAGTGTAGTGCCATACTCACCGCCACCCCTGTGTCGACCTGCTGGGCTCCAGCTATCCTTTCACCTCAGCCTTCCAAGTAGCTGGAACTACAGGTGCATACTACTGCACAGCTAATTTTTGATTTATTGTAGAGACTAGGTCTCACCAAGTTGCCAGGCCTGGTCTCCAACCTTCAGGCTCAAGCAATCCACTAGGCTGTGACCTCCCAAAGTGCTGGGATTACAGGCTGTGCCACCGAGCCCAGCCTCAGATGATTTTTTTTAAAAACGTAAATTCTGGGGCCACATGTGCAGGCTTGTTCTGTGGGTTTATTGTGTGGTGGTGAGGTTCAAGTTTCTACTGAACCTATTACCCAAATAGTGAACATGGTAGACAATAGATAGTTTTCAACACTTGCCCCCACTCCCCTCCTCCCTGTAGACGTTCCCAGTGTATCTTGTTCTCATTTTTCCTTCCCCTGTATTTTTGGTCATAGAATCATCTTTGAAAGTGCAGATAGGGTTCTGATGCATATACTCCCCCGCATTATACTCCCACTGTGCCAAAACATTAGTGATTTCTTATTTCTCTTAGGATAAAGTTAAAAGTCTTTCAAATAACTTACAATGCCCTACATCATAATCTCCTTTCTAAACAGTTTTACTTGGAAATGTCTTCCCCTCCGCCTCATCTCATTGACTATTCCAAATGCACCAGATAGTTTTAATTCCCCAGAAGTATCAAATAACTGCCTTCATCTTATTTTTGGCCATGGTTTTGTTCCATTTGCTTAAAATGCTCTTTATCACCCTACCTCCACTCCTCACAGGCTTTGCTGTGTTGGCTTTTTCTATTTACTCTCGATGTTTCTGCCTGAATGTCTTCCTCTCTGTTTCCTTCCCTAATTCTGAGGATCAGTTATATTCTCTAGTAGGACAGACACCATATTGCCTCCTCATAGCTCTTATGACATCTGTATTTTCTGTGTAATTATGTTATTTGTATATTTATTTGCTTCTTTTTCAGATCAGTAGACTCCAGGAGGGCACAGAATGTGCGTATGTCTTCACAATTGTATTTTTATTGCCTAATGCAGAAAAAGTACCCAAATGAATAAGCAGTTTGAGTGAGTACAGACAGCACTTAGTCCACCAGGACATTACCCCCTCAGCATTGCCCTATCTGGAACTGTGGAAAGAAGTACATCTTTAATCAATTTACAAATGAAACCAACAGAATTCTGTTGATTTCTCCATGCATGTTACAGTAATTGACTTTAACTTAACAACAATAATCCAAATAGTAACTTGTTTATAAAAAAGAATTAAAACTAAGGAGGACACTAAGTCCTCAGATACGATGTATTAGTATTCAGAGTAACTATAGTTTCTAAAGATTTCTGTAGATGCAATAAGTATATATATGTGTCTGTTTATACACACACATGTACACACACACACATATTTAAAATAGGTAAATCATATCCATTGACGCATGGTGAAAATCCTGAAAATGTGTATTTTGTGAAATCAAGATTAAAATCTGAGAAGGAGGAGGTTAATATTTTAGAGTTAGAGTGAATGATGGAATTTATAAAAAAGAAGTAAAAGTCCCAAATTTTACACTACAGTTAACTTCTTAAAAATGGTATTTTCTATTTGCATTCACATTATATCACTATCCAGGACATGGAACGTACTCACCACAATTTTGTATCTTCTGACGATACTTTTCTTCCTCACAATTGCTACAACCAAGTTCCCAATATAGACATGCGGTCTGATCTCTGCAACCTCATCTTTTAGGTTCTTTGTCTCCCCTCACTTTTTTTCTTTTTTGCCTACAAATACAAATGTGCTATGCAATAAATTATTCTCTACGTGTAAAGTTATACGCTTACAGAAAAATCCAAAAGCACTGCTCAAAATAGATAGTGTTAATCAAATTCATGTCCTTCATTTTGAGCTATACTGCATTATTTTGGTTTCCTTGACGTGTATTCAATTCTTCACATTTCCAAAGTTTCAAAATATTTTTTTTAGAAAATATGATTTAAATATTTTCCAAAGTCTGATTGTGCAATGTCAACCAACTCAAATCTTATGACTGGTATGGTGTAATCGTAAACTCTACTTTTAGCTGGAGAATACAAGTGCTATATTTTTCTAAAAATCTAATTTAACTATTTATGACGGAGGAGATTCCTTTGGAAATAGCTTGAGCTTTCACATATGCTATCCCTCAAAGTCTCTTAGAGTCTCCAAGGTGTAACAGCTGTGGAGCCATCTGTGAGAGGAATCAAATTCCACTAGCAAATGCATGCTATCAATACAGAATTTCAGCCAAGAAGTTATGATTAGGTCAGAACTCATTAGTAGAACGTTGCTACCTTCCTAACAAATTGGTCAATCTGCATTAAAAACTCTTAAAATCATTACATGGGAAAGATTTTTTGAGCAATAAATGTTTAATTAGGGTAGTTACACAATTATACAGTTATGAGGATGTACATGCATCCAGCAAATATTTAATGATGGCACCACGACAGGCACCATGAATGTAATAGCAAAAAAGATTTTTTCAAGTTTCCTGCTCTTTTAGAATATACAGGATGTACACATCCTGTATATTTTCCTTTTCTTGAGTGTGGACAGAGTCTGTGAATATGATAGGATAACACTTTTGTGATTATTTTGTGTTATATGGCAAAAAGTTTTGTAAATGTAATTATGATTCCTAGGTAGTTACCTTTGAATTTATCAGAATGGAGATTATCCTTGGTGGGCCTGATGCAATCAGGTGAGATCTTGGAAGTGACAGTATGCAGCAGCAGATACTCTCCTGTTGAACTCAAAAAGCAAACTGCAGTGGTAAGGAGAGTGTCATGGAGTAGAGAATGGAAGATCACTGAGGCTCTCAAATCCTGGAGCCCCAGTCCTAAGATACAGGGAATTGAATTCTGTCAATCATTGCAGCTCTGGACAGTACTTAATTCAGTCTGGTGAGACCCTAAGCAGCGTCTCCCAACTAACCAGTGCCCAGACTCCTGACCTAAAGACACTATGAAATAATTTTTTCTTTAGTTTTAAGCTACTAATTTGCAGGGTTTTTTATGTAACAATAGAAAACTAATATGAGAAAGGACAAGATTTGTAGTTTTTATCCCTTACTTAATAATAAATACATAATGTTTTTCATTATACATATCATTTATTCATTAATATTCTATATATTAGTACCAGTAATCTAAGTGTTAGGAGAAAACAGATCAGGTCATAACAAGATAAAACATGAAATAGTATAGAAAACAATCAAGAACTGACATCTCTCTTCCATATTGACAACTACAGCCTTGGATTCCTGAATGAGAATAAACCCTGAGATAAAATTCATAGCAAAATGAAAAGGAAAAAATTGTTAGGAAAACAAACGATTCTATAAAAACATAATTTTAGGGTATTTAATCCCTAAAAAAAATGAAAAGCTCTCTTTTGAGAGACCAGATAAGTTCCCATTAATCAATAATTAAATAAGTTGCTATTTAGGATGAAATGGTAGTTATCATAGTAAAGGAAATCAGTTTTAAATTTGGAGAATACACAATAATTGTAGGTGAAAGGCTTCTTTTAATTGGCTTAAAACTGTCATGTTTCTGTGCATCACCAGAAAAATACCATAGCCACTTCTCTGCTTCAAGCCAGTGCAATCCATTGTTTCACATCTTTATGTGAACATCATTATCTATTTTCTACTTTTTTTTTTCTTGAGTTGGAGTCCCACACTGTCGCCCAAGCTGGAGTAAGTACAGTGGCATGCTCACGGTCACTGCATCCTCGAACTGCTGGGCTCAGGCAATCCTTCGGCCTCAGCCTTCCAAGTAGCTGGAACTATAGGCACACACCACCATGCCTGGCTAATTTTTTGATTTATTGTAGAGATGAGATCTCACCAAGTTGCCCAGGCTGGTATCAAACTCGTGGACTCAGGCAATCCTCTCACCTAGGCCTCCCAAAGTGCTGGGATTATAGGCATCAGCCACTGAGCCCTGCCTACACTTGTCATTTAATGTTTACCTTCATATATCTTTCTTCATCATTTTTTCTTAATTTTAAGATTGTGCTAACGTCCTTGTGAGAAGCCAAAGAAAACTCTTTTGGTCAATCACTATGATGATTACACTTTAAACCCAAACACAAGAAATATATGTGTAATGTGTACAGTATTCTATGACAAGATCATAATGGTATAATATAAAATAGCAAGAAATGCAAATTTGAAGAGACAACAAATTTGCTTGATTTTAAAACATAATTTTCGTAGAATTTTCTCTTCTGTAGTGGAATTTAGTCAGTTTTGTAACTGACATATTTTGACAGAAGATTGACAATAGAATCAAGCAAAGAAACTGTGTTCTTTTACAGATGCTTTGATATACTGAGACAATCTATAGTTCAGAGTCAAGGATGTTTAAACTTGAATTTTATCTCTGCCATTATCTGACAATATAATCTTGAGAAATTGTTTAACTTCTCTGGCAAATAGTAGAACTTTTATAATGCCACATTTTGGCAAGATATAACAGGAACTTCAATGCATTACTTGTGGGAATATAATGACATGTGGACATTCTGAAGACTAGCTCAGAAATAATTAGTCAAATCAAGGATATATCTGTAACTATGACCCAAAAGTTTTATATGCCCAAGTACCTGTCCAGAGTGATTTATGTGGGAGGTTATAGAATATGAAGCAATATAGGCATCTAGCCATGAGACCACTATACAGAATAATATTAGTACCACATAAAGAGATTTTGAAAAAATGTAATTGTCTAACCTAATTGTCAGAGATTTGAAGCCAGTCCATCTGGGAAGGAACTGGAGATACTAGATGCTTCATCTAAGACTGTGTAACCAAGGTTGAAAGATTTGGACAAAGCTTAAAATCACAATACTGAGTGAAGAATAAGAAATAATGAGCAATCTGTAGCATAATACAACTTGTGTAACTTTTAAAAGCATATAAACATGAAATAACAGCATATTGTATAAGGATACATAAAAATTAAGGATGTGTGGCAAACACATATGAGTAGTTTCTTACATGGGGAGATGCATTACAAGTATGGAATTGGTATGAAAAATAATTCAGTATACCTGAATTCATACATAAATACCTGCATTCATATAAAAATGAGTCTTGTAGTACTGCCCAGAATTATGATGATAGTGTTCCAGGAGTAAAAAATGTATTAACCCAACCTTCTGAACCTAAGCTCCAATGATATTAACAACAACTGAACAACAGCAATATAAAATGAGTCTATAGGACTAGTTGACCTTTAAAGTCCCTGCTAGTTTAATATTGTGCATTTTTTCTCTAGGCAACATATCTAGATATATATTTTTATTTAGTTTAAACATTTGTATTTGCTTCACTTACTCTTCAGCTTGAGACACCCTCTTTGGCTGAATCTCTTCTATTGAGTGAGAATTGAGTACATACAGAGAAATATTCCAAGAGTTGTGATTATTATAACAAGCATAACAAAGAGAACAAATAATGATAGCTTTGGAGGAAGAAAAGCTTGGTAATGGGCAGTGGGAGCATGATAAATGTTTTCAAATAGTTGAAAAGATATCATCTGTCACATGATAAAAAGATGACACTTATTTTGATTAACAACCAATGGAAACTCTGAATCATTCAGTGAAATTTATAGAAATTTCAGTTCAACATAAGAGAGGGCATCTATTTAGAGTTGTCCCAAAAAGGAAAGAACTGCCATTAAAGATTGTGAGCTCACAGTCACTAAAATTTTCAAAAGATGTAGGCATGTGATAAAGGTTAGTCATATGTTGTGCTGTTCATGCAATGATTTACACTCTGATAAAGCAAACTCAACTATGCTTTTCTTACCTTCTCCTCTACCCTCTTATTTTGAGTCCATGATAAGAAATGTACATCACTTTTTTTCCTTCAAGATTGTTTAGGTTCATAAATACTGAATTAGATGATTTACAAAGTTTCTTAATGCTTGGGATGTTATGAGAGATAAGAAAAGAACCTATCCATTGCATGAGTCAGTTATCAATCTGATTATATCCTAAAATGGATATCAATTTCAAAAAAAGATAAACTGCATTCTAATAAAAATTAAGTTTGGCACACAAATGTAAACTATATGCTTTGCTGCTAATTTCTGTATTTTTTTAAAATTTGGATTTGTGTTTCAATGCAATCTTAAAAATTTTATGCATAGATTAGTATTTATGCATAGATAATTATATACATAGATGTAGATGTGAGTTAATGCTTTTAAGAGAAAAATTACGGTCGACATATCTAAGGTGGCGATGGCATAGGTGGATTTGTGAGATTCTCCAAACGTGAGTTCCCAAAAAGACTCTTACTTTTCTTCCTTCAGCCTCCTGCCCACCGCCAGCTGCACTGGTCTGAGGCCCAGGGACCTTCGGTCCCATGCAGGGCCAGATACTGTGGCCCCGGCTACTGCTGCTCTATGTGACTTCTGCCGCGGGAGTCCTGGATCTTGGCTCCCTCCTGCCTACATCGTCTTGCCCAGCACCCAAAACCAAGCTGCCAGTCACCCAGGGAGGCTTTGGGTGCCTGCCCCTCAGAGATACCATCCCATTTCTGGCTGAAGTACCCTGTGAGGGATCCAGGGCCACTCTAACCACCCAGCACCTGCCCTTTGGAGCTTTGGAGCTCAGGATCTCTGGGCCCACCCTGGTTGTGGCACTCAGCGCAGCGACCCCATGCTGGTGTAAGGGAACAGCCTAAGGAGGTGCTGATCAGATGCTCTCAGCTCCAGAGGAGGGAACTCCCTACCCCCTCCTCCACCCCTGCCTGCTGGTGGCACCCTGGATCCAGCACCCAGCTGTGCAGCTGATCCCTGGTGCCTCCCACTCCAGCATAGTCCATCACAGTGGATTGCACAGGGACCCAGACAGGACCGGAATGAGCAGAGAGAAAAGATCTGCAAAAAGTGAACAAACTGCCACCTTGGCCATCCTCCAGGCAGAGATTTGCATTGCCCCACCCACCTATCAGCTGCCTCCACCTCAGTTCCTAAGGTAACATCGTTAAACAGGAGACAAAGCCCCTCCCCTGCTGAATCAGACAAAGGAAACATCACAGACTCGCAAGGTGCAAGTAAATCTAGCTGCCTGCAGGAAAACAAAGGGAAGAGGCTGGTGATCAGATCTCCTATTTTGACTTTTGATTTTATCACTTTGACTGTTAGTTTTATACACTTTTGTTCACTTCCTGATTTACACTATCTGTTTCATGATTTTATTGGTCTGTCTCTGTGTAGCTACCAGTACTCTTCAGGGAATTTTGCTCACGTATTTGTTTTACTTCTCTACGGCCTTGTGCTCCTTTTCACCTGTTAGTTGGTATGTATGTCTGTTTTCCCTCTCATCTACTCTCTTTCTAACTTCCTATTGACTCCCCCTTCCTCCATTATTTTCCTCTTCTGTACCACCATTTGCTCCAGGGAACAAACTTACATACCGCTACACAGACAGATTATAAGGCAGTGGGAAATAGGTTCCAGTGTGCTCATACACCTGTTGGTGGATGCTGGAACCAGCATATAGATTATGAATCACAGCCTCCCCATCAACTAAACCTCAAAACTGCAAAAAGTACAGCCCACCACCCACACTCCAACCTCAAAAGTGAACAAAGCCAGAGGACCCTCATAAGGAAGAACAGGAGATTGCACAAGTGATCAAAAGCAACTCTACCTTCCCTGAAAAACAGAATTAAAGAAGGGGAGGGAAAAGAGGAGAGGGAGAAAAATATACATAAATGAAGAAAAACCAAAAAAGAATATGGATCCCTCCCAGATCCCTAGGAGGGCAGACACTGAGAAAACTGACTTTGGAATGCAAACAATGAAGAGCCCCCAGAATGACTAGTCCCAAACTACAAATCTAGATATCAAGACATTAATGGAGAGATTAAAAAGAATTGAGGAGAGACAAGAAGAAACTAGGAAGGAGCTGATATATGAGATAACAGTAATAAAGAATACAGTGAATGAAATAAATAACAAACTGATAAGCATGGAAAGCAGAGTTACCCAAGCAGAAGAAAGAATCTCAGAGCTTGAGGACCAAAATATAGAACTAACCCAAACTCTTAAAAACACAGAAAACAAGCTCAAAAAGACAGAACAAAACCTTCAAGAGATGAGCGATTACTTTAAGAGACAGAACATAAGAGTAATTGGCCTTCCTGAGGCAGAAAGAGAGACAGAGACCACACTGGAACAAACTTTCCATGAGATCATTCAAGAAAACTTCCCTTATCTAATCAGTGATGCAAAAATACAAACACAAGAGATTCGGAGAACCCCTGCAAGACAACAAATGAGAAGTCCAACTCCTAGACACATAATAATTCACCTAAAAAAGTAGGCATAAAAAAAAATCCTAAAGGCAGCAAGAGAAAAAGGCCAGATCACCTACCATGGAAGACCAATTAGAATAGCAGCAGATTTATCTACAGAAACCCTAGGATTTAGGCTAGGAGAGCTTGATGCCCTATCTTCAAAGTTCTAAAAGATAAACAATTTCAACCAAGAATAACCTATCCAGCCAAGTTAAGCTTCATCAGTGAGGGAGAATTAAAATCTTTCCCAGATATCCAATCCCTAAGAACTTATGCTGCCACCAAACCACCTCTTCATGAAACACTTAAGAAAGTACTAAACACAGAAGAAAATGAAAATAGAACAATGTTCTTCACAAGTGTATAGGAAAAAGAATAAAATACACATGGACCAACCCCAAAACCAAAAGAAAGACAAAAAACCAAGTGGAAGAACAACAACTCTATAAGAACTCTATGAAAGGGATGGGCTCTCACATTTCAATAATTAGCCTGAATCTGAATGGATTAAATGCACCACTGAAGAGACATAGAATGGCAAAATGGATAAAATATCACCGGGCAACAATACACTGCCTTCAAGAGACCCATCTCAATAGAAAGGACATGCACAGACTCAAAGTAAGAGGATGGGAAACAAATTTTCAGGCGAATGGAACACAAAAGAAAGGAGGAGTCACCATCCTAATTTCAGACAAAATACTATTTAAGCTATTAAAAATTAAAAAAGATACAGAGGGCCACTACATAATGATAAAAGGTTCACTCCATCAACAAGAAATATCTATCCTAAACATATATGCACCCAACATAGGTGCACCAACTTTCATGAAGCCAATTTTAGGAAAACTAAAGAATGATATGACTCTAAAACCATCATAACTTTAATACTCCACTAACAACCCTAGACAGATCATCAGGACAAAATATCAGCAATGAGATACGGAACCTCAATGTGACTCTTGACCAAATGGACTTAATTGATACCTACAGAACACTCCATCCAAAGACCATAGAATACACATTCTACTCATCACCGCATGGAACATATTCTAAGATTGACCACATACTTGGCCATAAATCAAGCATAAGCAAATTTAAAAGGACTGAAATTTTACCATGCACCTTCTCGGATCACAATGGAATAAAAATAAACATGAACACCAACAAGGTCCCCCCAAAACCCACAAAGACATGGACACTAAACAGGATGATGCTAAACAATTCCTGGGTCAATGATGAAATAAAAACAGAGATCAAAAGATACCTGGAAACAAATTAAAATGAAGAAACATCTTACCAAAATCTCTGGGACGCCTTGAAAGCTGTAGTAAGAGGGGAATTTATACCCCTACAAGCACACATGAAGAAAAGAGAAGGAACACAAACTAACAGCCTAACAAGTCACCTAAGGAAGCTGGAAAAGAAAGACCACAAAAACCCTAATTTCAGAAGAATAATCCAGGTCACCAAAATAAAAGCCCAAATCCAGAACATAGAAGACAAAAATATAATACAAAAAAATCAACGAAACAAAAAGCTGGTTCTTTGAAAGGATAAACAAGATCGATGGTCACCTAGCTAGACTGAGCAAGAAAAAGAGAGAAAAAACCCAAATAAGCACAATCAGAAACACAAAAGATGGAGTCACATCTGACCCTGAAGAAATACAAAAGATCATTAGAGACTACTATGTACACTTATATGGAAACAAACTTGAAAACCTCAAGGAAATGGAGGACTTTCTGTCATCACAAAACCTGCCCAGGATGAAACAAGAAGAAATTGAGACCCTAAATAGACCAATAACAATCAAGGAAATTGACTACGTAATAAGAAAAATACCTACAAAAAAAAGCCCTGGACCAGATGGCTTTCCAGCAGAATTCTACAAGACATTTAAGGAGGAGCTGATCTCAATCCTACTGAAGGTATTTCAGGTGATTGAGAAAGATAGAACTCTCCACAAATCACTTTATGAAGTTAACATCACATTGATACCCAAGCCAGGTAAAGACCCAACCTAGAAAGAGAACTACAGGCCAATATCTTTGATGAACATAGATGCTAAAAATCTCAACAAGATCCTACCAAACCGGATTCAACACACATCTCAAAAATCATCCATCATGACCAAGTAGGCTTCATTCCTGGGATGCAAGGCTGGTACAACATTCGTAAAACCATAAATGTAATTAAATACATCAACAGATGTCAAAACAAAAACCACATGATTATATCATTAGATGCAGAAAAAGCTTTTGATAAAATCCAGCACCACTTCTTGAAAAAAACCCTCGAACATCTAGGGATACGGGGAACATAACTCAAAATAGTAAAAGCCATCTATGAGAAACCCACAGCCAGCATACTCCTAAATGGACAAAAATTGAAACCATTTCCCCTGAAAACTGGAACAAGACAAGGGTGCCCACTCTCACCCCTCCTGTTCAATATAGTATTGGAAGTCCTGGCTAGAGCAATCAGAGAAGAGAAGGCAATCAGGGGTATCCAAATAGTAAAAGAGGAAGTCAAGTTATCTCTCTTGCAGATGACATGATTGTAAACCTTGAAAACCCAAGAGAATCTGTCAAAAACCTCCTTACATTGATAAAGGCCTTCGGCAAAGTCTCAGCATATAAAATAAATGTGCAAAAGACAATCGCATTTCTTTACACCAATAATAAACAAACAGAAACCGAAATAAAAAGCACAATTCCATTCACAATAGCCACATAAAAAATGAAATACCTTGGCATCTTCCTAACTAGAGACGTGAAAGACCTTTACAATGAAAACTATAAAACTCTGCTCAAAGAAATCAAAGATGACACAAACAAGTGGAAAAATGTCCCATGCTCATGGACTGGAAGAATCAACATTGTGAAGATGTCCATCTTACCTAAGGCAATCTACAGATTCAATGCAATACCCATCAAATTACCAGCAACATTCTTCTCAGACCTAGAAAAAACAACACAGGAATTCATATGGAAACACAAATGACTAAGAATAGCCAGAACAATCCTCAGCAAAAAAACAAAGCACGCGGTATCACATTACCAGACTTCAAACTTTACTATAATGCTACAATTATCAAAACAGCTTGGTACTGGTAGAGGAACAGGCATATACATCAATGGAATAGGATTGAGATTCTAGATGTGAAACCTTAATTCCTCAACCAACTCATCTTTGACAAAGCCTCCACTAACTACCACTGGGGAGAGGAGAACCTATTCAGTAAATGAAGCTGGGAAAACTGGCTGACCACATGCAGAAGATTGAAACAGGACCCCTATCTATCCCCATACACAAAAATTAACTGCAAATGGATCAGAGACCTAAATTTAAAACCTCAAGTCATAAGAACCTTAGAAAAGGAAGAACACACTCTCATGGAAATTGGAACTGGCATCAATTCCTAAACAAAACCCGAAACCCATAGGCCATAAGAGATAAGATAGACAGGTGGGACCTCATTAAACTGACAAGCTTTTGCAAAGTCAAAGAAACCATCAAGAGAGCAGGGAGACAGCCTACAGACTGAAAAAGTATTTGCCAACTCCAGGTCTGACAAAGGTTTAACATCTTGGATCTACAAGGAACTCAAACATGCTGAAAAGAAAAAAACAAACAACCCCAACAGACACATGAAGAAATGTTCAACCTCACTAATCATCACAGAGATGCAAATCAAAACCACACTGAGATACCACCTAACTCCAGTCAGAATGGAAATTATCAATAACAGTTGCTGGAGAGGGTGTGGCGAAAAGGGAACACTTCTACACTATTGGTGGGAGTGCAAACTGGTGCAACCCCTGTGGAAAGCAGTGTGGCGATTCCTAAAAGCTCTAAATATCAACCTTCCATATGACCCTGCAATCCCCCTACTGGGAATATACCCTGAAGAACTCAAATCACTCTATAAAAAAGATACCTGCACACGAATGTTTATTGCATTGTTCACAATACCAAGAACCTGGAACCAACCATCTTGTCCATCAAAAGAGGACTGGATTAAAAAAATGTGGTACATATACATGATGGAATACTATGCAGCCATAAAAAAGAACAAAATCATGAATTTGGCAGCCACCTGGATGGAACTAGAGTCTATAATACTGAGTGACCTCTCACAGAAACAAAGATCTGGTTATCACATGTTCTCACTCATATAGTGGACCTTGATCATCCAATGTAATACCATAAGAAAATGACTGACAGTGGTGCGAAACTATGGGGGGGGGAGAAGGGAGATAGGATTGATGGTAGTAAACATCTGTCAGGGGATGGGGAGACACCTCTTATCAACAAGGGTGCCTGAACAAAGCATATTTGTATACCTAACTCTTAACTGTATCCCACAATATCATAATAAAAAATATTTATTATTAAAAAAAGAGAAAATTTACCTGTAGAACCAAATAATAACAATACCAAACAGTTTAATAGTGGGTGATTATTGACAGAACATCTAAGTGTGACCAATACAAACTGTGCTTGAGAATATAATCAAAGTTTTTGTTGTCCTTGAATGTATTAAAGCAAAACAGAGAACATCAAAATGGCAATTAGAAGACTGACATTTATACTTAGAATATCTGAGTCCACAGTACAACACTGTCACCTAAGATGCATATTCTTTGAAAACCACCAATATTTTTATCTCTGAAACTTGTTTCAATTCAATAAATATTTACTGAGTGACTACTATGGGATAAGTCCTAAGCACACAGAACACAATCTCAGGGAGCTCAGAATCTTACAGCGGAGCTGCTATGTAAATAAACACGTGTATTCAGGGCAATGGAAGAATGAACACAGTGAGTAAGCAAAAGTAAACATATCGTGCAGTTGCTGCAGAATGAAGAGATTAACAGTACCAGGGTGGATAAAGGAAAGAAATGCTGAACACAACAGTAGCTATTTCAGAGCTTCAGAAAAAGGATGCAGAAAGATAAGTCATGTTGAAATAGTTTGTACGCTGTTTTTCTCATTTGATGGAGGAATTTTGGACTGTGCAATATTCATCACATCCTTCTTTTCTATTCCTGCTTCTGCCACACTTGGTTAAGCTTCTGGTCACTTCATAGGTAAGCATAAAAAATACAAATTTGTCTAACTTGTGCCTTCATAATCAAGGCATTTTCCTCAGAAAGTTAAAATAAATATATATCCCCTTTGAATAAACAAATTACTTAGGGGACTGGCAGTAAATAGAACAATGGAAAATGAAATATGATGAACAAACTTCTAAAATTTTGCCTGACACTAAGCAAGTTAGCAGTTAAAGTCAGAAAAAAATTGTAATTGTTACTGGTAAAGCAGCAAGAATTGAAGTTATTACTAGAGTAAGAAAAGAGCCTACCTTTTAATGATAAGGCAGCCAGAAATTATTAGAATTTAAGTATCCTATAAAAATCACCCAAATCAACAATTCTGTTAGGACTTAATGATCCAGGAACCATTTTTCACAATTTATCCACCAAAAAGTAAGGATGATAATGTTCACTTCATAGAGCAGCTGCAACAAGGTTCAATGGACCAGATTCACCAGGCTCAGAACTGGATACATGATTAGAAGTTCAGTAATAGCTCATTTTCTTGACCTTTATTCCTTTGTTTTTGTTAAATTAATTATTGGACATACTCATGGCAGTTATATGAAGCAAATAAGAAATGCCATATATTCAAATAGTATTTGTGTGTGGAAAGTGTAAATTTTAACAGCTCATGGGCAAGACCATAGGTACAAGTATTCAAGGAAAATATAACAGAAAAAAAAAGAGAATTGAGATAGAAATATAGTCAAACAAAAAATCTATATATTATGAATTATTGGGAATATTTATCTTTTAAAAATTAACCTCAGCTGGGCAATCCTGACAATACCATAATCTTGTAAATGAAACAACTACATTGGAAAATGCATCATGTGAGATCATGTTGGTTCTGACAGTAAGTTTGGTCTTAAGATATATGGTGGGAAGTTTGGTACAGATCTGTTCAGTATGGAACTACACATTGAGTGATTAATGACAAGCTATAGGTTTCTGTGTTCTCCATTCCATGGAAGATATGTATGCAATATGACGACTGTTGGAAGGTCAGCATATGAAGCCTCCCAGCATCCACGGTTTTCTATAAGAGTTCTGAAATATTCTTTTTTCCCCCTAGGAAGAGAGAGTCAGGGTTATGGGTGGTCACTGATTTGTTTGATTTGTTTTTTCTTTTATTTCCCAACATTAAGTCCTTTACAACTGGCAGGAAGCCAACTATGAGCCTTTTGAGCTTGTTGCCTAAATGCGGCTTAGATTAGAAAAGAAAGAAAAAATTGCTAAGAAAGAAAAAATTATTAACCTTATAAGAAATTAAAGTGTATTGATTATTTTTATTCTAAAGCACCAAGAGAAATATGTTGTAAGTCAGATTGGACACATTTGCAATATCTCTACATAAGCTATGATTATATAAAACAACTGAAATCCCCTGACAAACACCAGATATGTTTTAATGGTAACTAGTCTTTATTACAGGCTTTTTTCTTTATGCCACTCATCATAATCTGTAATTATATGTTTATTTGCAAATATCTATCTTCTTTAGTAGACTGTTCTTTTCATGATGATAGGAAATGTTTATTGTTGTTTGCTTCATAGCTGCATCCCCAGTGTCTAGTGTACTAAAAAAGATGAATAAATTGTCAGAAGTGCTTGTTTAATATGTCTCTTTTTACTACTGTGCTTTCACAAAGTATGACTCTAAAAATGGGTTACTGTATTCTGAAGGGAGTTATAAAGAGAATAACAGTTTATGTGCCTTGTATATAGGGGGGGTTAAGGGACTACTTCAAACTCATTCACTTACTATGAAAACGAAAATGGAAAATTACAAGTGCTGGTGAAGATACAGAGAAATTGGAACCATTATGAACTGTTGGAAATAATGTAAAATGATGCTGCCACTGTGGAAAATGGTATGGCAGCTCCTCAAAAAATTCAACATAGAAGATGGGGGTTTGCTAAGCTCTGGTTTTCTCACTTGTGACAAACTCATTGCATATACAGAATTCACACGTGATATCTCACATTGCCTGTGAGATTCAAAGGACAACTGGTGTAAGGAGAACTGATTTGACTATGAAGATCATGCTGTTTCCTGTGCTTTGATTAATAAAGTCCTTTGTCTCTGACCCAAGAGTCTCATGTCTGCTGCTGGCTTTTATGATGCTGTAACTGGCTGACTTCTAAGCTTTCAAGTAGGGCAAAATCTCAAAACCTTCATAGTTTTTGACAGTGCCCTATTTTTAAAAAATTTCTTCAAAGGTAATAAAAATCTGGGAAATTTCTGTGTGCTACAATATGGTAGAGTTTTGCATCTCATACAGTTTACTTATGCCAAAATAATTAACTTTTAAGCAGCACCATGTGTTATTAACACTTAAATGATTAAAAAATAAATCCTAAGATTAATTTTCTTAAAAATTTTACACTAAGGCCATTGAACATTGATAGAGTTGAAGAAAACAATAGTGCATTTTATATGCTTTCTACATTTACATTCCACATTTCAGAAATAGATGCTCAAAATGCAGAGGTAGTTAAATTTTCAGAGGGTGAGATATGTATTATAAGCACAGTGCTCTCTGAATACATAATGTCCCCATGCTGAATTTAAATCTAATTTTGTGACAGCTGTAAAAATGGCTACCTTGTCGAGAAACACAAAGAAATCAAATTTATGCTATTCTCTGAAAGTTAAAGCGTTGTTCTGAATTTTAAATCATAACATTTCCGCCTCTAGTGAGGTTCTTGGGAAAATGCAATTCTTCAGGATATATTTATAAATCACCTTTCATCATAAAAAATTTTGAAATCATTTCCAAGCATAAGTAGGTAAAAAAAGTAAGAGTGGAACTTCACACAGAAAGTATTTGTTCATGAACATCTAGAACAGAACAAATACATTGTTCTTAGCACTAAGTGTGCTGAAAATTATGATTGAACAAGTCAGGTTTGTACTCAACTCATATGATGCCAACATTTCCAGACCAAAAAAATTATTAATAAAATAAAAGAAAAAGCCACCAGCAGAAGTCAGTAGGAAGAAAGGCTGATGTCACTGATTTTACAAATGAGCATGGGGAAAGAAAAAGAGGAAGATTTCTACCTTTATAAGCCACATGTATGATAATAAAAGTTCCCCCATAGTTTATGTTTGGGTTTTGAATTTTACTTTTATTGAGTGACAAAAGAAAAGATAATAAAATAAATTTGAATGCCATCACTTGAATGGAATCTGTTAAAGCTCATAGTTTTCAAATGTAAGCTATCCAATTTCATTCTTAGAACAAATTTAAACCAGTAGTCATATTTTCTTTCATCCTTTCAAAAGTCAAAGAGCCTATCCCTAAGTATAAATGCAAACCTGAGCTTAAGAATCTTTTAAATTATACATCTTGTGAACAGCATATGAAATATTATACTATGAAAAGATATATGATCAGGATACATTTTGGTACATATATTTATGTATATGTGGATAGATATAGAGGTACATATATGTATAAAATTTTAAAAGAATGCACAATTAAAAAACAATGATATGGAAATATTTCTTATCTATGGAGTAATAATCTTTCACAATGTTTAGGAGGAAAAACCACAAAGAAAAATAAAGAAGGTGATATCACATTATTTTAAAGCTAGAAAGATTTTCTAAAGAACTTTTTTCCACATTACTAAAGCATCTTTGAGATTTTCTTAGCCTATAGGCCAATATTAATGGTTCTTTATAGCTAAGAAAAGAGAAAGTCCTTATTAGAAATCCCAGGAACCATACCTGTTCCTTAAAGCCATGTGGTAAATATAATAAATGTTGACAAATATTCTGGCCTTTCTTTTGGACTTGTCTTATGCTTGTACTTCTCTGCCCTTTTTGAAGTAATTGCAGTCATGTGATTTGCTTCAGTCAACAATATATATAATAGACATATCCTGAGGTACTTCCCTACCATAATTTTAAAAAATAGTACCTGATTCCATTTGCACCTTCTTTGTTTCATTCTGTGTGTGTGTTTGTTTCTTCTGCCATAGCAGTTATGGGTAAATATCCTGAGATGGGGCCTCTGTAACCCAAAGTTCCCCAGCAGCTATGGTAAAGAGAGCTCACTTACTAGACACTGTGGGATAAATAGATTAAGCAAGAAATAAACCTCCATTTTATGAAAGGAATGAGAATGTAGGGCTATCTGTTATTACCATGTGACCTCACATGTTCTAATTAAGTCATATTTCAATTTTTATGTAGTAAGTAAAATGAAAGGACGTCAGAATTTCCTAATATGTACTTCTCAAATTTGTTTTTTTTCCCTAAATCAGTTACTTTCTCTCAAACATCTCCATAGAAATTCATTATAATATCTCTCTTTTGAGTTGAATTATCTGTGAGGATAGAAGGAGTTAACCTAAATTTAATTAAGAAAAATCAATGAATCAGACAGAATTTCTCATTAAATGATTACGCTACTTCTCAATAATAATTTGTTCTAACAATGTAATAGAAAATACACTTAAAGGTCACTTGATTAACTCTGTGGGATAAAAATTGATTGCATTATTGTTAGAATGACGGAAAAGAAATGCAAGTGGCCTCTGCTCACTCCTTTACTCCTGATAGCAGACAAGTCTCTGTATATATATATATCCCACCTCCCATAAGCTAATCAAAACACTGGTGCTCAGGAAAAACAACACTAAAAAGACCATATGTGAGCGAGTGGATAAATGATGGTAATTGACACTAAAAAATTACTGTAAGTGAGAATTTTATCTTATGTTAAAAATTGATAGAAACAAGTGTTTTTTGAAGTTATGGAATCAAATACTTTCAATTTAAATTTTGTGACAAATGAAGGGGAATAGTTTGGAAATTATAGTTTATAAGAACATGAGAAATAATCTTATTAAATTTTCTACTAATATCATCATCCAGAAAATAGTCAGCAGTTATTTAACACTGTCATCAATAGCTTTTTAATGCCAAGTTTATTAATGCACATTGTACCCCACATCTTTAAAATAAAAAAATTAAAAAGAAAATGATGATAATACTTTTTTATCTTTTAAATTTTATCATTATTTTTTGGAGACAGGATATCACTGTGTTGCCCAGGCCGAACTTCAATGGCATGGCAATAGCTCACTGCAGCCTCAACCAGCTGGACTCAAGTGAACCTCTTACCTCAGCCTTCCTAATAGCTGGGACTACAGTTGTATGCCACCATACCTAGCTAATTAAAAATAAATAAATAATATATGGTCTAGCTATGTTTCCTAGGTTTAAGTTGAACTACTGGCTTCAATTGATCGTCTTGCCTCAATCATTCAAATTGCTGGGATTACAAACATGAGCCTTTGGGCGTGACCAGTAAGACTTTTTAAAATGTTTAATTCAATATGCATTAATGGGTAAGGTACTCAAGGTGTTCAGTTGTATAGCAATATTTAAGCATTTTAATATATTCTCTTTTCTTCTTTCCCTCTCTTCCTTTTCCATGTTTAATTTTATATTTAACTCTTGTCCAATACATGAATTATATGTTTAAGAATAATTTAAACAAGGATGAATTCTAGGTTTTGATAGTTGGTAGAAGAATGTTATTGTATAAAATAAACTAAATTTCCCAGGACCTTGTGGCCCCACAGAACATAAATAAAAGTAAAATATAACTCATTCTATTCATTTTTTAAAAAAATCTAAAGTCAAATTTAGTGAAATTTTAAAGGATACATAAAGTCAAATTATTCTCAAACAACTGAACTCTTTCCCTGTTGGATTATTGGATATTACTAAAGAAGAAAATCATAAATCTGTCCTCACTGAATAATCTATTCACACATGCCAGATAATATCCTCTGATGTTTAAGTATTACCTGAAAGTTTTCTCTTTTATTTATAAATAAATCATCTGAAATATGATCCAGGATCTATATGTGCTATGTTCAGGGGATAAGTGTTTAATCAAGACAGAATATGTACTGACAATGCTAAAATTATGAGAAAAGAATGACAGTCTCAGAAGGAACTAAAGATGGTTTCTTGGCTACAATGTTTCAGATCCAACTGCAGGATGTTCCTAAATGTTTGCTAGTTACAAAGGTCGATATAACAACCATTTATTTAGTTGATGGGAAATTTAGTCCATCCTTTGAGCATCCTCAGATGATGGCAGATTCACTCCCCCTTGACAAGTGATTGATAATCTTGTTTCTGTGAATTCAGATTATCTGTGCTTAGAACAATTATTATCATTGGAAAGTCACAGGGATTCTAGACTCTTGAAAGGGAGCTATGGAACACAGTTCTTGTTTATTAGGTTTTCATTCCTATTTCAGTATGTATTTTGCTGGTTTAAAAATCTATTAAACTCAGTTTTATCACCTGTAAAGAAGAAAATCATGGTACCTAATTAATAAGTTTTTATAAATCTAAAACAAGGTAATTTTAATACAGTACTTAGAATCATGCTTAGAAAATAGACTTAGTAAATATAAGGTGTGCTATTATTATTGTTGATGTGGGAAATAGAAACCTACTTCAGCTATCTTCCACTTCCACACAAATTTGTGCAAAAATGGCAAACCTCCTGCCTCTGGCCAATGATGTCTCCTTTATGATTACTCTAGCACCCATGCCATAAGAGATGAGATAGACAAGTGGGACTTCATCAAACTGACAAGTTTCTGCAAAGCCAAAGAAACCATCAAGAGAGCAGGGACACAGCCCACAGACTGGGAAAAAGTATATGCCAACTGTATGTCAGACAAAAGCCTAACATCTAGGATCTACAAGGAACTCAAACATGCTGAAAAGAAAAATAACAAACAGCCCCATTACAAAATAGGCAAAAGATATGAATAGACAGTTCTCAAAAGAAGACGTACGAGTGGTCAACAAATACATGAAAAAATGTTCATCCTCCCTAGTCATCAAAAAAATGCAAATTAAAACGACATGGAGATACCACCTAACTCTAGTCAGGATGGCTATCATCAATAACTTGAAAAACAACAGATGCTAGGGAGGATGTGGCAAAAAGAGAACACTTATACTCTGTTGGTGCGAGTGTAAGCTAGCACAGCCTCTGCGGAAAACTGTGGCAATTCCTAAAAGTTCTAAAAATCAACTTTCCATACAATCCTCTAATCCCCCTACTGGGAATATACCTGGAAGAACTCAAATCACTCTATAAAAAAGATACCTGCACACATATGTTTATCACAGCATTGTTCACAGTTGCAAGAACATGGAACCCACCGTGCTGCTCATCAAAAGAGAACTGGATTTTAAAAATGTGGTACATATACACGATGGAATATTACACAGCCATAAAGAAGGACAAAATCATGTACTTCATGGCAACTTGGATGAACTTAGAATCTATAATCTCGAGTGTTCTTTAACAGAAACAAAGAACGAAGTGTCACATGTTCTCACTCATAAGCGGACCTTGAATAATTATCCTAATAGTATAAGGAAATGAATGGCTGGGAGCAGGGGCGGGGAAGCAGGATTGGCAGTAGTGGAAATCTGCCTAGGGAAGAGGGGGCACACCTCATCGACTAGGGTACTGGTTTAATGAACATTTGTATACCTAACTCTGAATTATACCCCAGATCTTTAAAATAAAAAAAAAAAAGAAAAAATCAAATGGAGTTTTACACTATACTAGTGTGTAATTATTTATACATGCATCCAATAGTCATGACCTAAAAATGGCAATAGCAATTTTAGAGGTGTTGCTAATACCTCTTCTCCATCATTATCATTTAACAGATATTGGTTAAAGTAATATAATTCTAAATACAACTATGTCATCTCCCCATTAATACAAAAATCTGTTATTATAATATTTATATTGTATTATTAATATTTCAGTGATCATATTCTGTGTTTTCATATTCTGTGTTTTGAATAAAACCTAGAAATAAAGCAATAAAATGCCCAATATTTTCATTGTGGTATAGTACTTTGAAACATGGTGATTGTCAATTTATGCAATTAAATTGACAATGACCTTATCTCCATTGTTTAAATTTTTATGGTACTTATATATACAGAAGAAAAAATAATTTTAGAGTTATGAGAAATGCAACCATATAACAATTTCAGAAAAGTTGGAAATTAATGTAAGTGATATTGTATTTATAATGAACAAGTTGTTAAATTAGTTATAAACATTAAATCTTTGTCAACTATATTCATATTGAAGTTTCTGTCTAAAAGGAGGGAATACAAAAAACTAACTTATTTTGGAAAAAAATTATGAATTAATTTAATGGTAAACTGTAAAAATAATAATATAATAATACAACAAACATTATGCTTTTGATTCTGTTTTCAGATGATTAACTTGCAGACCAAACTCCAGATATACTAACTAACAAAGGTATTCAAATGTTGAAAATATGTAAAAGTTGGGTTAGAACTAAATCTAGACAGTTGTGTTGTACATCACTTACACTTGGTCAGTGACACTAGACATGTGTTATTTGATTCTACTGATCCTATAAATACAGTTCATGATCTTTTTCTCAATATCAAGGCCCTATTTATATAGCAGTAAAACAAGATTTTGCAACCCTGGGAAGCTCATTCCTTTAGTTCCTATTACTGATATTGAGAGGATGTAGATCATTAAATCATACTGTTTCTTCTTTATGATGTACTACAAAAGAAATTTCTCATTCTGGTCATTAAATTTTGTTTTTCATCACATATTGTTTTCTTTTACTTTGTGAAACTAGAAACCAATCATGTTTTCCAGATTTGTTTAGGGTATTGGATGAATAAAAGACAAGTTTAATGCGGTTCTAACAACAATATAAGGATTCAGAACTTGACTTTTATAAATTAACCTTGTTCTTGGTATCTTCTTATTCTCCTTCCGTTATTATCTCTTAATATAGTTCTTACTTACATGCACTTACTTCATGTTATTTTGTTATGTATATGATGTTTTTATGCTGCACCAACTGATTTTTTAAAGTTAGCTATATATTAAATATTAATATATAATAATTGAGTTTAATATCTTAGCTTTGGATTCTGTAGTAACTTCAACCAATATAGGGAGCAGCAAATGAAGATAAGATTGTCTTGGTCAAAAACACAAAGAATTAGTACATAAAAACAACAATAACTATACCAAAACAATATACCTTTTCCCCAAGACTCCTTAAAGATTTAATGTATCTAGAGCTAACTTTATATAAATAATAATTATATAGTAAAAATAAAATTATTTATATTCATTTGAGTCAGATATGAAATTATGAAAAGTCTGAAAAATGACTAAAGAAAGAGGTCGGGTGAGGTGGCTCAAGCCTGTAATCCCAGCACCTTGGGAGACTGAGGCGAGAGGATTGCCTGAGTCTATGGGTTAGAGGCCCATGGGTAGAGACCTTGTCTCCACAATAAATCAAAAATTAGCAGGGTGTGGTGGCATGCACCTGTAGTTCCAGCTACTTGGAAGGCTGAGGTGAAGGATCACCTGAGCCTAGCAGGTCGAGGCTGCAGTGGCCGTGAGCAGCGTGCATTGTACTCCAGCCTGGGGTACAGAGTGAGACTCAGACTCAAAACAAAAACAAAAACAAAAGTGTCAATAGAAAGCTTTTAGATTTCAAGCTCATTGAACAATAGGCCAAAAAGTATGGTTTTGGGAGGCACTCAAGTTTTAGGTTCTAAATTTTGTCTCTTGTTGCTTACCCTATGGGAGAGCTTTCATTCCTGAATGATTCAACCACGTGTGTCTTTATATAACTTCCTATGATAGTGGGTGATCAATAAAATTGCACAGGAAAGAACACAGGACCAAAATTGTAAAAAATATCCTTTCTGAACGATTGCTATAAGCATTCTCATTACTGTGCTTTCTTAGCACAAATCCAAAGGACTTTTCACATGCAGTTAGTCCACGAAAATATCTGTCACATAGCATTAGTCAATGTCTTTAGTGGCTACTATTCTCCTCCACCATTCATTCATCGTAAATTATTTTGCCTATCTTTAGAGTGGTGGCCTTACAAAGAGCAACAGAATACCAGATGGTCATTGCTGCGGTTCACTGAGTTTATATCCTAGCAGGAAGTTAGATGATTGCTTTTCAAGGTTCTTATCATGCATTGAACAGTCTATTCTGGACTGGGCGTTCTGGATCTGTCAATCTATTTTTGGCTAGGCATGCCAAAGTATATATATTTTTTCTTTAACTCATGTGCCTAGAATAATCATATGAATGCTTTGTAAACACTAAGATAATTTCTTTTTTCTGTCTTTCTTACATTTTGTGGAATGAAGATTATTGTGAGAAATGAATATTGCTTAATCTTTATGAAAATCTGTTTTAATTGGGAAAATATTATTAAACTATTTATCATAGCTTCTTCCAAAACATAAACTTTCCCTAAACAATACTGATGTTTCATTTGGAAAATGCACTTTAAAATTCTTATTTGTCAAAACAACTAAACAAACAAGCCCAAATAAATAAAGGCCTTTATGGAATCACATGACCCAAAGTTACACAGACTTGGCATAAACACTTAAGACTTAGTTGCCTCAAAAAGAGACACACTTTTGTCTTAAATTTTTAAAATATATGTTGTCATCATTTTTCTAGAAATTGCACATAAAGAAAAAGAAGTGAAAATAATTTCATTGAGGAAACAAAAGCTAAATTTACACTACATTTTCAAAACACACAATACTAACCATTATACAGAATGTCTCTTTACTGTCAAATATAATGGATTTGTTTAAAATAAGAATGATGGAACAAAAAGCTTGAACAATAAAGTAAGCCAACAAAAATATTTGAGTTGGTATATTTATGATGGGACAAAAGTTAATAACTTCCTGAATGGATGAAAACACAACTCACGAATGCAAAATGGGAAAAATAATGTGTGCCTTGACTATTAAATTTATGACTGATATCTGCAGCAGTCGGCAAGGAGTGATTATATGGTAAGAATAGGAGGATCTGATTTTCTTCTCTGAACACCTATTGCTTATATAAGAGTGCCACCCTATCTTTTTGCATGAAATTAGAGTACACACTTTGGGCAGTAACCAGGATCACCAATTGCGTCATCTTTCAAATACAAAGCTCCCATATTCAATAGACTATGAGTTTCATGATGTCTGGAGCTGTCCCATCCATCATTATACTTAGAAATGTGGCTTGTTCATAGTGAGTGCTTAATATATATAAGTTTAATTATTGAGTATACTTCAAATTTGACAACTTCCAGAAATGGATAACTCAGAAATCTTATGTCAGCCTTGAGATACATATTTTTATCAGTGATGTATATTACTTGCTGATTGCAGCCTAATTTATTAAGCTAACATGAACCTTAAAGTTCCCCTTAATCACTAGGACTGAGAAAAATTAATTCCACTGTGTGTGTGGTCCCAGAACCAAACTATATCCATCCTCTGCTACTGTCAATTTTCAATACCTCATGTCTTGATGCTATTTTTATATTCACAAATATATCTTTACAGACAAATCTTAGTACATTTGTTCTGTTTTGGTCACAATCATGATGAAAATAAGGTAATAATTACTACCTGTTGAATATTATTGACGGAATTTTTTATACATTAATTAATATAATCCTTATCTTAATATTATAAAGTAAGTAGGACAGCTCCTATTACACAGATGAGAAAACTGAAGTCTGAACAATTAAATATCTAGATTAAGGTTCTATATCTTCTCAGTGGCAGAGACACAAAGCAAACCAAGGCTTGCATTAGTTCAGAGTCCACTACTTCTACAGTCCTTTACTATCTTATTTTACAAAAATATTCTTCATTATATCTGAGTTCCAGGTACATATTTATCTGTCAATGAATATTTTAAAATACATTAAACACATATATAACAATAAGTGATAGTTGTTACTTCTACATAATTTTTAAAATAATACTTTACTTGGAACCAATTAGCATGTTTTGAGCACCTTCTGTGTGCTAAACATCACATAAATATGTCAAAAATATTATCTCACTTAAGTGAATCTCTTTAACCTTCACAATATTCTGAGATAAGTAAAAATATTCAATTTTTGATATAAGAATCAACACACTGAGGTAATATCTGTCAAGGAGTTAAATCAATTCATAGATTTGGTGCTCTTAAATACAAATCATGTGTCCTTTTCTCCATCATACTAGATATTACTAAAACATTCTAATCAGGACATTTTTACCATTTTGCAACACAAATGTACTCTGCAAAACAAGATTAGGGTATGAGAGAGGGCTGTTGAGGGTTGGCCTGATTGTTGATTGAGAAGCCTGCATTTTCCAGGGAGTGATGAAAGAGCAGCAAGTGACTTGTGACACTTGCACATTTTTCCTTGTGGTCTGACATCCCTGGGATTTTGTTGGCAGGCTTTGAGGTGATAAAATAATCCCATTACCTGATGATTCATGCTTAACTTGCTTGTTCTTTAAAAGGCATGCACAGAATATTTTGCTTATTAGTATCAAATATGACTGTTCACATTAAGACACTGGTTCTCTATGTGAAATGACAGAGCTAATGAAAGCAAAATGCACCCAAAGAACGTTGCTCAGATAATGGCAAGTGTGGTGGTGGAACTCCAAGTCTTGCTAAAACATTTTCTGGAATAAGATTTAAAATGACATGTTTGAAAATCAACTAAATCAAATCATCAATGCTTCAATCATCAAAAAGAATTTTTAGTGGATGGTTCATAACACTTTTATATTCAACAGTGGATTTGAGTTGATTTTTCTTTGGCAAATAATTGTTACTGCAAACATGATACTTTATAATTCAAGAGGTTACAAGAACACTTCTCTTCTTTGGGAGTGAGCCTAAGGGGATCAGAGAAGTCAGTTAACAAGGGGTTGTATAAATCAAATATATATATTTTTTAATTACTACAAATTTTAGCTATAAAAAATGTTGAAAAGTAACATTACACACCGAATAGACAAAACTGGACTTTGTTTTGATGTAGTACTTAAAATCCCACTACAGAATACATTTTCATTTTTGCATTGTGCAATTTATGATTATGTTTAATCACTGTATGAGAATGAATAGAAGTGTTTTTGTGTTTTAATTTTTAATTTAATAGAGTATTTTGCAATTTTTAACTTTAAATTATTTTTCTTGAGTTTTATCAATAACCATATCTATTAGTAATGTAGGATCATATTATAAATCACAACTTAGTTTTAATTTGTGTGTAACTAGGACTCACTGTGTTTAGCATAAATAGCATTTTATGTTGTCTTTTTTGTTGTTGTTATAAAGACATGGCGTACCATTCAGGGTTAGGTATACAAATGTTGATTATGCAGGTAACCTTGTTGATGAGGTATGCCCCTCCCTCCCCTAGCAGTTGGCATTTTCTGTTTTCTAATGCCTTTGTGGAGTGGTTCCAGATGTTAAACGTGGAGTCAAACAAGCATAATAAACACCCTTCCATTAGCTAAGTCATTGCTGCTTTGGAGGGCTTTTCATATAGAAAATATAAAAAAAATTTGGCTAAAAATTCTCTCTTCTTTCCTTTTCTCCCAACTGTTGTTTATCATTGCTCAGCCCAATCCCCTCGTTTGGTATTATACTTTGATCCAGAAAATTGTTGATTAAACTTTCTAGCAAGAATATAATAGCATGCAGTGATGCACAAGCTACTGTTCTTTTTCCACCATTTGCTATACCACAATATAGTGAAAGGCAATCTTACTTCCAAGAATAACTTACTTTGCTCTGTCAAAGGCAGCAGTTCTCTCATTAGCCCTTTTGCTTATCTGTACTGTCAAATATTTAGGTCACATGGCACCAGTTTACTATTTGGCATCTACATCACTGGCATCCAAATCTTCTCCCAAAAGGATCTCACCTGTCAGGCCAAAATAAACTCTTGTCAACATTTTACAGCATCATGTCCCTTCACTGATCAGTGTTTTCCCTGAACTGTCTTATGAATTCCAAGATCTTTACTTGTGCTTATAAATACACTCAAATCACCGAGACAACATAACATCCTTCTGATATCTTCTTCTTTTTTTGGGATCAGAGTCCCCAGTCTGTCTCCCAGACTGGAGTGCAATGGCACGCTCACGGCCACCGCAACCTTGACCTGCTGGGCTCAGGCTTTCCTTCCACCTCAGCCTTTCAAGCAGCTGGAACTACAGATGCACACCACCATGCCTGGCTAGTTTTTGTGATTTTATTGTGAGATAAATTTATAAGATTTCATCAAGTTGCCTAGGATGGTCTTGAGCTCTCGGGCTCAGGCAACCCTCTCGCCTTGACCTTCCAAAGTGCTGGGATTACAGGCTGTGCCACTGTGCCCAGCCCCAAATTTATACATTCTTAATACCATCTTACATTTTCTATGGCTAACTCCTTAACTTTTACTATTTTTATTCTTTTATAAAATTTTATATCATTTTTGTGGACCCGGGTTTAGGTTCAAGTATAACACTATAATGCATACATTTTTCTACATACATACACTCATTTATCATACATACACTTTCATTAGTTTGCTCTGCAGAGTGTATATCAAAATGCTATTCCAAATACAGAATATAATTACAAATTTAAGAATGTTTAATATAGAAATAACATAACCATTTCACCTTGTCTGTAAACTGCTCTTTTTTAGCAGGGAATTTTGTGGGCACTGGGTTAAGAAGGACTCTGAAGCCACATCAAAGATCAGTGGGAATAAATGTCACTAAAATGTCTATCAAAGAAGGGGGTGTAGAAAAATCATGTGCTCCAGGTACTTCCATTCAAGACTTGAAGCACAAGAATTAGGCTTCTTCGTGTTTCACAGGATATTGCCTACACCAGCATCAGGCAGTTAGTTTCCTTTGACAAATACTAGCAGATGGCGTTGATAACATTCATCCTGCCTGTGAACAAACACAAAAACCTTTGCACTGTACCCTCTATGTTGATGTAGCATTCATTTTTTCTTAATTAAACTATCATTGTTAGGAACATCGAAAGAACTCCCTAAAAGCAAAGGTTTCATCAAGGAGAGACTCGATGAAAACTCCGAGGGAGGCAATGAGTAGATCATTACAGAGTTATCAGCCCCCTGCAAAGTTATAAATTAAAGAGTCAGTATGCTACCAAGTGACAAAGAACAGAAGAGGGGAGGCATGAGCCGAACAGTCTCCCACCTTTTCTGTTGAACTGAATGATGGCCACACACATTGCAAATACACTGGTCCTCTATTCTTTAAGTTTTAAACAAAAGTCCCTTAGTGGGAGATAAATCACGCCTTAGAAAATTAGATCATGTGCTCTGTGAAGTATGACTTAGACTCTTCCCTTAGCCAGTGGATATTAGTAACACATGAGAACTACTTTTGGGGCTGGAAAGGAAAATTTGTACTTTCTACATGAATTATTGCCTTATCCAAAATGTTCTTGCTCTATATAGTTTGTATTTTTAGCAACCCTCTGTGAAATTTCTTAAAGCATTGTCCCCAGCTGAACTTCCTTCCATTCAATGGGAGATATTAATATGTTCCTTATCAAGATGCCTAGTGTACTCTTCACATTCTGCTATTCAAGCAATTAATGCACATTATTGTGATTACTTGATTACTTTATTATCTGTCTCTCTGGACCACAGGTTCTTAAAGGCAGGAGTCATTTCTTAATGAATCTTTTGCTCCTAAGCTTATTACACAGTGTAGGCACTTAATAAATACATCTCAGTGAGAAAATATATTCATTAGTATTATTGCAGAGGAAACAAAATGGTGAATTTCGGAAGCTGAAGTTAATCAAATACATTTCCAAAAACAATGGCTGGCAGTTTTTGATAGATAAACAGTCATAGAAGTTAGAATGAAAGCCCAAGCAAATAAACCTGCAGGGACCTAATAATGAAGTATAGGAAAGTAGGGTAAGAATTCTGGAAACAGGCTTGAACCCTGAAACAAAAATGGCAACACCTTCAAAATAATAGGAGTGATGGTTTTGGAAGTAGATTTGGATAGAAGAGACTTGATATTATTCATTTCAAATTAGTCTTTGTTGACTGTATATCTTTCTTTAGGGAAGAGGTGGTACCAGGTGCTAAGGGAAAGTGGTATGACAAAGCATAAATAATAAAATAAGATATAAATAATAACTTCATATGTACCTGGTACTTTATGTATGCTATTACTGTAATGTCACAGTATTATGATTCTATTATTTCTACCTATCTCTTCATCCCATGATAGCTAAAGGAATCATTTCCAAAATAATTCAATTTGTACCCAAAGACTCTAGCTAGTAAGTGGAAAAATCAGTATTCAGAATGAAGTCTTTCTGACTGAAAATTATCTGAATTGAGATGGAGAAGAAGGAGCCTCATAACAGAGATTGATTTTCAGTTAGTATTGAGAAGCCTCTATTGAAATCTCTTCAAAATGCTTCTTGGTTTTAGGTATCTTAATTCCTTTCAAATACTTGTTTTTAAAATTTTTAACAAATCTTTAATTTAGGGAGTTTTTAATGACTATGTTTTTTGTTTGATTGGCATATAACATTTCATTTCATCTTATTATAAAAATATTCCTAAAGAGATATGCAAATTATTTTAGTGAAGTGACAAAGTGATAAAAAGATCAAACTATGGAACCAGAGAGATTGCTTCAAATGTGGCTTCCTTACCACACCCTATTTACTCTTGGGAGACATTTCTCCATTGGATGCTCATGTTTCTGCACATCTTGTGAGCAGTGGTTCCAGCTGCCTTCTTCTCTTTGTACTAGACTATTTTTAGAAGACATTTGTATAGAAATAACCTAAGAAAATATAAATAATGTCCTCTACAAGAATGAAGGTCTACCTTGCTTACAGCCTTAGAAGACAAAGACAGTGGCTCGCTCCAGTGGAGAAGAACAGGCATGCTTACTGCCCATTAAAAAAAATTCAGGTTACTAAACCCATGGCTCATCTCCTATAATACCACTTAGTATGTATGTAGATATCTCACACTCTTCATGTCATTCTGTGAGAACTAAGGTTTGGGGAACTGGGGGGAAAAAATCTTTATACTCTGGTACTACTATGAGTAATAAATATCTGTTTCTGACCCAAGAGTCTTGTGTTTGTTATCATCAGCAATGAAACTATGGCAGAGAAAATTAACTTGCAAGTGGAATAAAATCCCAGCCTCTTCCTGGTTCTTTATCTTTCCTAGTTGAGCAATTATTTTTAAATATATGAGCTTTTGTTTTCCATTAATGTGAAATTTAAAAGTGATAATACTCATACATTTCTTAGCACATTTTTCATGCCCAGGTAAGTGATAGATTATCGTGTTAGATGCGGCAACAGCAGTAACAGCAAGGCAGTAATAGTGGTGGCCATGATAACAGTAGTAGTAGAAGTACCAGCAGTAAAGGAATCTAACATTGGAAGAATGCCCTTATGTAGCAGACATTTTACTAAGTTGCAGGTACAGGGTATTTTATTTAATCCTTACAGCAATGGGACCAGTCCTTATTTCTTATTTCTTTTTCTGTTTTTCTTTTTGGTTAAATAAGGTAAATGACACTCAAATTCTTGAACTGATTTGGCTGAGGTAACTCATGGTTACAGAGCTGGGATATGAAGCTGACTAGGTCTGGTTTGTACTACATGCATTTGTAGCCACATGCTTGGGAGAAAGCTATGAAGTAATTTAGATGGTCTTTGGAAATTCCCACATCCCATTCATAGAGGAATTACAGAAATGTAGGCCAAAAGATAAACAAATTGTGTCTCATTTATCTTTCATTTGTTAGGAAAAAAAAAGCCCAGAGAAATAACAATGTTGGTCTTTAGATTATCTGAAGGTAATATCCATTGATGGATGTATTTAGCTAATGTTGGATATGTTTTATTTTCCAGGCTTTGTACTTTGAACCATTTCCCACATTCTTATATTACTGTACTTTCCCATAGCACAAATAATCCTTATAGCATTAATTATAAACGATACAGCATATTTAATTCATGAATTTCCATGCTAAGTCTTCTACTCATAGATCCAGTTAATATTTCTAGTGAAAGCAAAATAGTGATTTCAACAGTCTAATTCAACTTCTAAACATTATCAACGCCATGTTTTTCCAATATGTACATATGATGGCATACAAATACACAATATATGAGTAAAATTGTATATAAATATAGAGATGTATTTCACTTTCATATTTCATAAGTGTTGTCTTATCATAGCAAGTACTACTTTTCCATATTTTCTATAATTTGTCATGTAGAATATGAGATATATATGTGAAGTGAAATATATATGAAATGAAATATATCTAGATATGAAATGAAATACATATATTTCAGATTTTGTACAGGTAAGCACCAAACACATTTTTCAAATATAATGGCTGATAGCAACCCTTCTTTTTGAATGCTTTCATTGAGTCCGACAAATATTGAATTGGCATAAAATAAAAACAATCTGGTATTGGTACAAGAACAGGCATATACCAACGGAACCAAACACAGATCCCAGAAGCAAAGCCTCAATTTCTCAATCAACTTATTTTTTTAATTCTCACTTTTATTTTTTAGTGTTTTCATTTTTAAAATTTTAATTATTTATTTATTTATTTATGTTATAAAGATGTGGGGTGCAATTCAGGGTTAGGTACACAAATGTTGATTATGTAGGTACCCTTGTTGGTGAGGCGAGCCCCTCCCACCCACAGCAGTTTCCTTCAACTGCCAATCCCATCCCCCCCTTCCCTGAAGGTTTCCCACTACTGCCAATCCCTTTCTTATAGTATCATAATTGTTCAAGGTCCACATATCCACAATGGAATATTATGCAGCCATAAAGAAGAACCAATTCATTTTTGACAAAGCCTCCAACAACAACCACTGGGGAAAGGAGAACCTGTTCAGTAAATGGTGCTGAGAAAACTGGTTGATAACGTGCAGAAGATTGAAACAGGATCCCTATCTATCTCCATACATAAAAATTAACTCTAAATGGATCAAAGACCTAAACATAAAACCTCAAACTATAAGAATCTTAGAAAACGCAGGGGACACCCTTATGGAAATTGGAACTGGGAACCAATTCCTATTCAGAACCCTAAAGGCCAATATCTTAAGAAATAAGATAGACAAGTGGAACCTCATCAAACTAATGAGCTTTTGCAAAGAAAAGAAACCATCAAGAGAGCAGGGAGACAACCAACAGAATGGAAAAAAATATTTGCCAACTGTATATCTGACAAAGGCATAACATCCAGGATCTACAAGGAACTCAAACGTGCTGAAAGGAAAACAAACAAACAAACAAACAGCCCCATTAAAAAGTGGGTAAAAGACATGAATAGACACTTCTCAAAAGAAGATATACAGGCAGCCAACAGACACATGAACAAGTGCTCAGCCTCACTCATCATCAGAGAAATGCAAATCAAAACCATATTGACATACCACCTAACCCCAATAAGAATGGCCATCATTAATAAAACAAACAACAGATGCTGGTGAGGATGTGGAGAAAAAGGAGCGCTTCTACACTGCTTTTGGGAATGCAAACTAATGCCACCTCTTTGGAAGACAGTGTGGCAATTTCTGAAAGAACTAGAAATTGACCTTCCATATGACCTTCCATATGACCTTGCTAGGTCATTGGAATATTCCCCTATTGGGAATATACCTGGAGGAACTCAAATCATTTTACAAAAAAGATACCTGCACACACATGTTTCTTGCAGCTCTGTTCACAATAGCAAAAACATGGAACCAACCATGCTGCCCACTGCAGTTGGACTGGATAAAAAAGACGTGGTACATATACACAATGGAATATTATGCGGCTATAAAGAAGGACCAACATATGGACTTGGCAGCCACTTGGATGGATTTAGAGTTGATCATACTCAGTGATCTATCACAGAAAAAAAGAACAGATTATCATGTGTTCTTACTCATAAGCAGACCTTGAGCAATTATAAAACTATAAGAAAGGGATTAGCCGGGCTCGGTGGCTCAGCCTGTAATCCCGCACCTTTGAGAGGCTGAGGTGAGTGGACTGCCTGAGCCCGTGGGTTTGAGACCTGCCTGGGCAACTTGGCGAGACCTCATCTCTACAATAAATCAAAAAAATTAGCCAGGCGTGGTAGCAGGCACCTGTAGTTTCAGCTACTTGGAAGGCTGAGGCAGAAGGATCGCCGGAGCCCAGCAGGTTGAGGCTGTGGTGGCCGGGAGCGGCCACTGCACTCCGGTCTGTGCGACAGAGTGAGACTCCAACTCAATAAATAAATAAATAAATAAATAAATAAATAAATAAATAAATAAAGGGATTGGCAGTAGTGGGAAACTGTCAGGGGAGGGGGGCTAGGATTGCAGTTGAAGGAAACTGCTAGAGGTTGGAGGGGCACACCTCATCAACAAGGGTACCTGCATAATCAACATCTGTATAACTAACCCTGAATTGTACCCCACATCTTTACAATAAAAAAAAAGAAAAAAAATATTTTGTTTTGTTCTGTATTACCTCTACAAATGGGAACAGGAAAATCCCAGGTGGCTGTATTAACCAAACTGGCTATGCAGGTGAGTTGAGGGTGACCGTCAAGGATATATCCAGTCACACAGCTGTAGCGGATCTTGTCCCCAACATCGAACCTTGTGCCATATAATAGACCTTTAGGCGGAACTCCAGGGTTTCCACAAGAACTACTCTGCAATTCTGTGGAAGAAGAAGAAAAGGAGATTTTACATTTATTTTAACCCCTTTTTTCCTGTTTTTGATTTATAAAATTATATGGAGACATAGTATTTTTTTGTAGGAGAATCATACAAAAGAAAATGTCTTCTATTTCAAAATATATAACAGGGAAGTATGGGAAGTAAACCAAATTTTACTGCTGGGTATTATTTGTCATTCTTTGTACTAGAAAATTTTAGATATTTTATAATACTTAGTCTTCATAACAAGACTTGAAATCAGTATTACTCATATTTTCCAGAGAAATAAAACTGAAGTTAATGACACTTATGTGGCTTTTTCAAAGTAACATTCTAATAACATAGTAGTAAGCAAATTCACTTTCATTAATATGATCGTCAGTACTTTAAATGCTTCTACTTTACCTTAAACCATGAATATTCTTGTAAAAAAAATACACATTGTAGGTGGAAAACTTTTTCATATAAATGAGAAAGATATGATGTAGTAGAAAACGGGTACATTTTTGAAAATAGAGAGATTGAGCTAGAATTCCAGCTCTATCATTTGTTATGAACCTTGGATGTATAGTAAGATTATAATAATAAGCACATACAGATATAATTTTAGTTAATCAGTATGCAAAATATTTTACTGGGGGTGCCAAAAAATTATATGGATATTTAAAGACAGGCTATCTATGAAATCTATGTATTACTTTTAGTTCATCATAATCAGAAGTGTCTGGATGCTGATGGTAACCACTTTGAGTACCTCTTGTAATTGCAGAAGTAAAGCGTGACTTGTATTCATTTTTGTTATCGGTATATATTATTACAATTTCAATACAGTTTTTTCCTTTTTTAAAACGTGTAAACTGTTTTTGACAGTCTATATCTATCAGAATATTTTACTTATCACCTTCTCTAATAGTTGATGCTTAAAAGCAAACAAGTATACATTTATAAAGCTATTTCTATAATAATATACAATCCAGAAAAAAATCCAATTTAATTTTAGTTAAAAAAATATAAAAACAATATAACTTAGAGAATAAAGACATTTCAAATAAATGATTTTTCCTTATATTGTTCTTTAAACTTTCTGTTATTACACTGCTTTATTATCTTTATACTTTTTTAGTTATAGTATAACTAATAATCAACAGAAACACAAACAGTTATAAATTTTTTTTTTGAGTTGGAGTCTCACTCTGTCGACCAGACTGGAGTGCAGTGGCTGCTCCTGGCCACCGCAGTCTCAACCTGCTGGGTTCTGGCGATCCTTCTGCTTCAGCCTTCTGAGTAGCCGGAATTACAGGCGTGTGCTACCACGCCCGGCCAATTTTTTGATTTTATTGTAGAGATGAGGTCTCGCCTGCTCAGGCGGGTCTCGAACCCACGGGCTCAGGCAATTCACTCACCTCAGCCTCCCAAAGGCATGGGATTACAGGCTGAGCCACCGAGCCCGGCTAAACAGTTATAAATTAATAAGATAACAGATTTTCCAATACTTTAGATAATACTGCTGTACAAATGTTAATTCTTTAATTTTGACATTTTTACTGTGGTTACATAGTAGTTATATTAAGATAAACTAATTATGAGTACATGGGAGCCACTGTTTTTGCAAAATAATAGATAAAAGCAATGTTGAAAGCCGGGCTCGGTGGCTTAGCCTGTAATCCCACGCCTTTGGGAGGCTGAGGTGAATGGATTGCCTGAGTCCGCGGGTTCGAGACCCACTTGGACAGCGAGACCTCATCTCTACAATAAATCAAAAAATCAGCCAGGCGTGGTAGTGCATGCCTGTAATTCTGGCTACTTGGAAGGTTGAGGAGGAAGGATTGCCGGAGCCCATCAAGTCAAGGCTGCGGTGGCCGGGAGGGCCACTGCACTCCAGTCTGGGAGACAGAGTGAGACTCCAACTCAAAAAAAAAAAAAAAGCAATGTTGCAGTGTAAAAATAAAATATATTCCCATGTCACCTTGATATTTAGTTCATTTGTGCAATTAGTAGGTTCCAGATATTATAATTATCTTAAACCAAATAACTAAAAACCTGTGTAATACTAAAAGTATTAGTCTCAATATTAAGAAAAAGTATTAAAATACAAATGATTCATGATAGATAGCTGCATTTTTATAAAAACAAATGACACATGCATAAGAATTATAAACAGAGATGATATTTGTATCTTTTTATCCATAATGGTTGATGGTAATTTAGGAAGAAAGTAATGTCAGTTTTCTAAACTTACATTAGTTTTGCAGTATAAAATTTCCAATGCAAGTAAAAGCAAAAAATCATAGATTAATTTCAAATGTGAGGTCAGTTTAATCAAAGAATAATGTATTGAGGTCAGGACATTCAAAAAACTTGTTAAATATTTTAGAGATAAAATATTTACTATGGCCGGGCTTGGTGGCTCAGCCTGTAATCTCGCGCCTTTGGGAAGCTGAGGTGAGTGGATTGCCTGAGCCCGTGGATTCGAGACCCGCCTGGTCAACTTGGCAAGACCTCATCTCTACAATAAATCAAAAACTAGCCAGGTGTGGTAGCGCGTGCCTGTAATTCTGGCTACACGGAAGGCTGAGGCGGAAGGATCGCCGGACCTCAGCAGGTCGAGGCTGCGGTGGCCGGGAGCGGCCACTGCACTCCAGTCTGGGCGATGGAGTGAGACTCCAACTCAAAAAAAAAAAAAAATTTACTATTATTTGAAGACACTTAGTTTTAAGTTTCTCAAACTTAGAAAAATGAAGAACTTGACTAGCATAAACTAAATATAAATTGCTTTGATAAATAGCAGGAAATTTCTTTAATAATATATAATCAACTTAAATTTGTAAAATATTTCAAATGTCAGTAATAAAGTTTAGTTATTTCTAATATTTCATTTTTATATGTCTCTAAGACATACTGTGTGTGCATTTTCAGTCACATAATATAAATTTGTCTGTCAATTTTAAGCAATTTCGAAAAAATGCTTTGACTTTAACAGTAGTTTATTTTGAAATACTTATTTTTGGAAAATCCATTGATTAATAGATGAGATGCTTGCTGCAAAAGACAATGAGGTTAATAAGCTTTGATAAAATGAATAAAAAGTAAATCCCCTGACTATAGTAGAAACAAAGGAAATACTTTTAATGAAACTACATCTTTTGGCCTGAGAGTCAATCCACGCCTCTGCCTTCCACACTCTAAAAAGTAATTAAGGTCAGAACTTCAATTATCATCAAAGTTATATATCTAGGAGAAAAGTAGTTTTCAAATTATTTCACAGGAAGCAGTTTTGTGGGGGAATAAAATGAACGTGAGAAGGCAGCTCTGAATAATTACTGTATTCAAATTTAACTTTGATTTAAATAGACCAATAAATGTTGCCCAGAACAGAATACCTAAAGCAAAAATGAAAAATATATCAGAGGAAGCCTGTGAATAAATAATAACTGTGAATGGAATCTTAGTATATTACCTAATCTCTTAATAGATTACCTACCTGTATTGTGCCTGAATTATTTCTAAACCCACATACTGAATAAAAATTTAGGCTATTTCAAAATAAAACCCAAAGAAGATCATTTTAAAGTGTATCTGATCTTCATCTTCAGGAAATTCTCACTGCGGCTTCCCCTTGCTCATCAACTTTGTAAATAAAAACATGTACCTGTCATCCTTTGTTGACTGAGTAACTCACGAAAATAGGCAACAGGTTTTGGATTCAGTTTGAATAGATCCTGTTTCTATAGCCATTGTTCATGAATTCTATTTTTTGTCCTCTCCCAATCTTAATTAGAGACTTTTCTCTAAGCTGTTTATGTATAAGTTTTGATAAAAATTAATGTTGCTCTATAAGCATGCACCAATTAACCCAACACCACCTCCTTTGCTTTCTGAGTTAACACAATGTGAGAAAGTTCTGTCATTGCTAAGTTTGGACTTTGAGCCACAGGCCGTAATAGGCACTTAGGCATTTATTTGTCCACTTATATATCACAAAATACCCAGCACCATATATGTAAACAGAGAAACTGAGACTGAAATGGATTCAGTAACTTGCCCAAAGTCACCAACTAATAATAAATAGATTTTTGGTTCAAACCTAAGTTTTCTAACTTAAAAGCCTTAAATTATTTCACAATTATATATTGCTATCTAGAAAAAAGCAGATACTCATTCTAGAATTATTTATTAAGCCAAAATAATATATTAATATTATTTTATATGAGAATACCACCTTTATAAGGCTACTGATATGATTACATAAAACAATATGTCATCTATATCCTGAGCAAGCACTCAATGTGTGACAAATATTATTAGCTCAATAAATTGTAGCTTTATTATTATTATAACCAATTTTGCACTTCAGACATCCAAGTTAGGTATGATTTTGTTATAATCTACTATAGGCAGGGTCATATGAATCAAATCATTAAATGCTAAGTAACTGTGTGAGATTATTCTTGATGTCTTAAAAATTAACCAAAAAATAGTAAATAAAAAATGGTAAGATTCAAATAATCCTCTTTAAATTATAAATTAAATCTGGAGTCGGGAAGATGGCTGAGCCAGTTAGACTATGTGAGTCCCTGTGTGACTGAGAGAGTGTGTGGAAAAGTTTGTGTACATGCTGGTGAGTGAGTGGGTGCATGAATGGCTGACTGAGTGAGGGCTAGGGAGCTAGTTGCCAGGGCTCTCCTGGTGCAGCGACTGGTGCTACAGCGGCTAGACTTGGACCCTAGCAATTCTCAGGATGCAGAAGCTGAGTGCCATTTTCTTTTTCTTTTCTTTTCCTTTTTCTATCAACAAACCCTCCCTGGGAAGAAAATTCAGGAAGAGACTGTCTAAGTGGGACTCAAGAGTGGGTGGCCAGGTCCCTGGTGCAACAGCTGGTGCTGTAGCTTCTCTACTTCGTCCCTGGCTCTTCCTGGGTTGCAGGAGCAGAGCCCATTGTTTTTTTGTTTTTGTTTTTGTTTTTGTTTTGAGTTGGAGTCTCACTCTGTTGCCCAGACTGGAGTGCAGTGGCCACTCCCAGCCACTGCAGCCTCCACCTGCTGCGCTCCGGCAATCCTTCCACCTCAGCCTTTCAAGTAGCCAGAATTACAGGCATGCACTACCATGCCCAGCTAATTTTTTATTTATTGTAGAGATGAGGTCTCACCAAGTTGCCCAAGCAGGTCTTGAACCCACGGGCTCAGGCAATCCACTCACTTCAGCCTCCCAAGGTGTGGGATTACAGGCTGAGCCACCTAGCCCGGCTTGTTTTTTTGTTTGTTTTTAATGGACAGAAGTTTTCCTTTGAAAAAGCAGTGGGGAGAAACTGTCACCTCAGGCTCTCCCTTACCATTGAAGCAAGAGAGAGACCACCGGCTCCTGGCTTTGCCTCACCACTTCAGCGCCTGGCAGGGTGCTGGCAGGGACTGCAGATTGAGTCCAGAGGCAAGTTTCCATGGAAGAGGACAAGAGAGGCACTACCACCATCTTGAAGGTGGGTCAGTAAAATGCTCCTACTTGCTCACCACAGACCAACAGACCAGATCTCTGGAACTGACGGATCAAATACTCAGGGCTTGATTGTGGCCCAGATGGAATATCCTGAGAGCACAGATTTCAGAGGGACCTGACCAGTGCTGAGTTCCAGGTATCCCACCCCCTACCCTGATCCAGCCGTGGGACAAAGCATGTGGCCAGAAAAGGATAAGGAAGAACTCCAAAGAGATCAGAGGTGAGTCCAGGGCTGACCCAAACCCCCTCCTCCCCAGCAATCCTCTGAACATCAGACCCACACAGCCGGGTCACAACTGAGAGGGACAAACCCAGGTGAAGCCTGGACATCAGTCGCAATAGGAGAACTCCATTCTAGGATAGGCCTGGCTGGGGCATGCCTGGTGAGAGTGCATACCTGGGGAAGCGACAACCCCGTACCTCCCCACCAGAGATCTCCCTGACCATACAAGAGTGGAAGGGGAAGACTGTAACCCACCCACTTCCACTGATCCTCCTTCCCTGCTTGATTCCCTGAGGAGATACTGAAAGAGATGGCTCTGCAGGAGAGACCTAATTAGAGGAATAATTACAGAGCCTGCCACAAGGGGACAGGTTTTTTTTTTTTTTTTAAATTTTCAATTATTTTTTATTTTTATTTATTTATTTATTTTTGAGTTGGAGTCTCACTCTATCGCCCAGACTGGAGTGTACTGGCTGCTCCTGGCCACTGCAGTCTCGACCTGCTGGGCTCTGGCGATCCTTCCACCTCAGCCTTCCAAGTAGCTGGAACTACAGGCACGCTCTACCATACTGGGTTATTATTATTTTTTTTTATTTATTGTAGAGATGAGGTCTCACCAAGTTGCCCAGGCAGGTCTTGAACCCGCGGGCTCAGGCAATCCACTCACCTCAGCCTACCAAGGCGCAGGATTATAGGCTGAGTCACCGAGCCCAGCTTATTTTTTAATTTTAATAATTTTTTGACAGCTTGTTAGTTCATCTATTTTAAAAATATTTTTCCTTTGTTCATGAATGTGTATGTGAGGGTTTGATCTGCATCCTCCCCCCAAAAAATTAATTTTCTTTTTCTGTTTCTTTCTTCTTTTGTTAGTCATTATGTGCTTCTGTGTGTATGAATGACTGAATATTCATCTTTCGATTTTGTTGTTGTTGTTGGGTTTTGCTCTTTTGTTCTTCTGGGGTTTTTTAAATATTCATTTTTTATAGTTTAAGGGGTGTGTTTATATATGTGCGAGGGTTCGACCTGAATCCCCCTTTTTTTTCTTTTTTAAAAATTTTCCTCTGGTTTTTCTGTTTTTCTTCTCTATTCACTTTGTGCTAAGCATGTATGTGTGTGTTTAGTTTTCTAAGATTTTTGTTACTGTTGTTGCTGTTGATTGTTTTGTTTCACTTTGTTGTTATTCCAGTTTGTTTTCGACTGTGTGTGTATGTGTTCAATTGTTTTTGCATTGGTTTCTGCTTTGCATCATCATATAGAGTAGCAGTAGGGAGTGGGTCTCAAGGAATAAATACCACAATAAGTGAACCTTTTAATTTGCAAGTAGCTTCTGATTCCTAGAGCCTCATCCCCTACTTTATTTGAATTTCAAAAACTACAAGAGACAGCAAATCTTCCCATCCGCCATCCATTTTACAAATAGAACAAATTCAGAGCCCAGATCAGGGAAGAATAGAGGACTGAGCAAAGATTGAAAGGGAAAGTCTCTCCCATTGACACTAACAGAACAGAAAAGAAAAACAAAAGATCTGTCACAAATGAGGAAAAATCAAAGGAAGACCTCAGGCAACTTCAAGTGTACCAAAGACAAAACTTCTGAAAAATCAGACCTGGTGCCCAAGCAATGGAAGTCACCAATGACTGGCCCCAGAAACAGACAGGGATTGGGGAATGGATGGAAAGAATGCATAAGACTCAACAAAGACAAGATGCAACACTGAAAAGAACTTGTGACAGAGATTTTGGCAATAAAATATTTTATCCAGGAAATATATAACAAGATGACAAGCATGGAAAACAGAATTAATCTAGCTGAACAAGGAATCTCAGAACTTGAAGACCAGAACATGGAATTAACCTGATCGGTAAAAAACATAGAAAGAGCCAGGCTTGGTGGCTCAGCCTGTAATCCCATGCCTTTGGGAGGCTAAGGTGAGTGGATTGCCCGCGGGTTCAAGACCCACCTAGGCAACTTGGTGAGACCTCATCTCTACAATAAATAAAAAAATCAGCTGGGCGTGGTAGCACATGCCTGTAATTCCGGCTACTCGGAAGGCTGAGGTGGAAGGATCGCTGGAGCCCAGCAGGTTGAGGCTGCAGTGGCCGGGAGCGGTCACTGCACTCCAGTCTGGGCAACAGAGTGAGACTCCTACTCAAATAAACAAAACAAACAAACAAACCAAAAAAAAAAACATAGAAAGAAGACTCAGAAAGAAAGAACAAAGTCCACAGGGGATATGTGCTTATATCAAGAGGCTGAACCTATGCCTGATTGGTATTCTAGAAGAAGAAAGGGAAATGGAGAACAACTTGGAGCAAGTATTCCAGGAGATAATATAAGAAAACTTGCCCCATCTCACCAGAGATGTGACCAGTCAAGTACAAGACATACAGAGAACCCACACAAGACATCAAATGAGAAGACCAACCCCTAAACACATATTAATTCACCTTCACAAGTAGGCACAAAAAAATCCAAAAGAAAGCAAGCAAGAAAGGTCAGACTACCTATCAGGGAAAACCAATCAGAATAGCAGCAGACCTATCAGTAGAAATGCTACAAGCAAGAAGGGAGCCCTATATTCAAAGTCCTCAAAGATAAACAATTTAAACCAATAAATTCCTATTCAGTCAAGCCCAGCTTCATCTGTGATGGAGGATTAAAATCCTTCCCAGACATCCCATCCCTAAGAGATTATACAACTTCCAGATCAGCTCTACAGGAGACACTTAAAAAGGTATTACGCACAGAAAAAAACAAAAACAGAATGACCACACACTTCCCAAGAGAACAGCAGAGCACAGAATCAACAGAGAATGCAGCACAAGACACTTGAAAACATGCACAAACATTAACCCCAAGGCCAAAAGAAAACAAGCAAGCAAAGAAAACATTTTATAAGAACCTCATGACAGGGATAAGCAATCACATTTCAATAATCAGCCTGATTGTGAATGGTCTAAATGCACCACTGAAAAGACACATAGTGGCAAACTGGATAAGAAACTAAGATCCAATTATTTGCTGCGTCTAGGAAACTCATCTTACTACAAGGGACACACACAGACTCAAAGTTAAAGGATGGAAAATGAGTTTCCAGGCAAATGGATCACAAAATAAGGCAGGAGTTGCAATCTTAATATCAGACAAAACAACCTTTAAACTATAAAAAAATTAAAAACATGAAAAAGGACACTATATAATGATAAAAGTTTCAATCCGTTAACAAGAAATATCTATCCTAAACATATATGCATCCAACACAGGAGCACCAGCATTTATAAAGTAACTACTAAATAAACTAAAAATATATTTGGACTCTAACACTATCAAAGCAGGGGACTTGAATACCCCACTGACAGCCCTAGATAGATAATCGAGGCAAAAAATCAACAATGAGATCCAGAACCTAAACTTGACACTCGACCAAATGGACTTAATAGATATCTATGAATTAGTCCACCCAACAATCACAGAATACACATTCTACTCATCACCCCATGAAACATACTCCAAGATCAATCACATCCTTGGCCATAAATCAAGCGTAAACAAATTCCATAAGGCTGAAATCTTGCCACGCACATTCTCAGACCACAGCGGAATAAAAATAAATACCAACACCAACAATATTTCCTCAAAGCCCACAAAGACATGGACACTAAACAGCATGATGCTGAACAACTACTGGGTAAACACTGAAATCAAAGCAGAAATTGAAAGATTCCTGGAAACAAATGAAAATGAAGAAACATCTTACCAAAACCTCTGGGATGCCGTGAAAACAGTCTAAGACGGGAATTTATATCTGTATGAGCACACATCAAGAAAACAGAATGATCACAAGTGGAGAGCCTAACAAATAACCTAAGGGACTGGAAAGAGAAGACCACCAAAACTCCAACTTTAGCAGAAGAATCCAAATCACAAAAATAAGAGCCCAAATACGGGACATAGAAGACAAAATTACCATAGAAAACATCAACAAAACCAAAAGCTGGTTCTTTGAAAGAGTTAACAAGATTGATGGGCCCCTAGCCAGAATGACCAAGAACAAGAGAAAAAAAGCCCAATAAACACAATCAAAAATATAAAAGATCAAATAACAACTGACCCAGAAGAAATACAAAAGGTTATCAGAGATTACTATGTACACCTATATGGAAACAAACTTCATAACCTAAATGGAATGGAGGATTTTCTGACATTATACCACCTCTCCAGGCTGAAACAACAAGACATTGAGACACTAAATAGACTAATAACAACCCAGGAAATTGACTCTGTCATACGAATACTACCTACAAAAAAAACCCCATGGACCAGATGGCTTTCCAGCAGAATTCTACAAAACGTACAAGGAGGAAGTGATACAAATCCTATTGAAAGTATTTCAGGCAATTTAGAAAGATGGAATTCTCCCTAAATCATTTTATGAAGCTAACATCATACTGATACCCAAACCAGGTAAATATCCAACAAACAAAGAGAACTGCAGACCAATATCCCTTATGAACATAGATGCAAAAATTCTTAACAAGATTCTAGCAAATTGGATCCAAAAACACATCCCAAATATCATCCACTATGACCAAGTAGGCTTCATTCATAGGATGCCGGGCTGGTTCAACATTCACAAGACCAAAAATGTAATTAAATACATCAACAGATATAAAAACAAGAACCAAATGATTATTTCATTAGATGCAGAAAAAGCTTTGATAAAATCCAGCATCCCTTTTTGATAAAAACCCTCAAACACCTAGGTATAGAAGGAATATTCCTCTAAAAAGTAAGTGCCATCTACAATAAACCCATAGCTAACATATTGCTAAACAGACAGAAACTGGAAACATTTCCCCTGAAAACTGGAACAAGAAAAGGCTGCTCACTCTCACTCCTCTTGTTCAATATTGTGTTGGAAGTGTCAGCTTGGGCAATCAGACAAGAGAAGGAAATCAGGGGTATCCAAATAGGAAAAGAGGAAGTCAAGTTATATCTCTTTGCTGATGATATGATCCTATACCTTGAAAATCTAAGAGAATCTCTCAAAAACCTGCTTGCACTGATAAAGGACTTTGGCAAATCTGTGGGTACAAAATAAATGTGCAAAAGACAGTTGCATTCCTATACACCAACAACAAGCAGAAAAAGACCCAAATAAAAAGCACAACCCTCATTCACAATAGTCAACAACCCAACAACAAAAAAAAAAAATGAAATACCTTGGCATCTTCCTAACCAGAGATGTGAAAAGACCTTTACCATGAGAACTACAAAATACTGCTCAAAGAAATCCAAGAATACACAAACAAATGGAAAAATATTCCATGCTCATGGATAGGAAGAATCGACATTGTTAAAATGTCCATCCTATCATAGGTAATCTGCAGATTTAAATCAGCATTAAGTTACCAACATCATTCTTCTCAGACCTGGAAATGACAATACAAAATTCATATGGAAACACAATGACCAGAATAGCCAAAACAATCCTTAGCAAAAGAAACAAAGCAGGAAGTATCACATTTCTAGACTTCAAACTTTACTATAAGGCTACAGTAATCAAAACAGCCTGGTATTGGTACAAGAATAGGTACATAGACCAATGGCACAGGATAGAGATTCTGGAAGCAAAACCTCAGTTCCTCAACCAACTCATCTTTGACAAAGCCTCCAACAACAACCACCAGGGAGAGGAAAATCTATTCAGTAAATGGTGCTGGGAAAACTGGCTGACCACATGCAGAATATTGAAACAGGACCCCTACCTATCACTATACACAAAAATTAACTCTAAATGGATCAGAGACCTAAACATAAAACCTCAAACTATAAGAATCTTAGAAAATACCAGGAGACACCCTTATGGAAATTGAAACTGGCAACCAATTCCTATTCAGAACCTTAAAGGCCAATACCTTAAGAAATAAGATAGACAAGTGGGACGTCATCAAGCTAATGAGCTTCTGCAAATAAAAGAAACCATCAAGAGAGCAGGGAGACAGCCCACAGATTGGAAAAAAATATTTGCCAACTGTATATCCAACAAAGGCCTAACATCTAGGATCTAAAAGAACTCAAATGTGCTGAAAGGAAAAAAAAAAAACAAACACCCCATTAAAAACTGGGTAAAAGACATGAATAGACACTTCTCAAAAGAAGATATACGGGCAGCCAACAGACACATGAAAAAGTGCTCAGCCTCACTCATCATCAGAGAAATGCAAATCAAAACCACATTGAGATACCACCTAACTCCAATAAGAATGGTCATCATTAATAAAACAAATAACAGATACTGGTGAGGATGTGGAGGAAAAGGAGCACTTCTACACTGCGTTTGGGAATACAAACTAGTGCAACCTCTTTGGAAGACAGTATGGCGATTTCTGAAAGAACTAGAAATTGACCTTCCATATGACTCAGCAACTCCCCTCTTGGGAATATACCCCGGGGGAACTCATATCATTCTACAAAAAAGATACCTGTACATACATGTTTCTTGCAGCTCTATTCACAATGGCAAAAAAATGGAAACCCAAACATGTTGCCTATGGAAGTTGAACTGGATAAAAAATGTGGTACATATACACAATGAAATATTATGCAGCCATGAAGAAGGACAAACATATGGACTTTGCAACAACTTAGATGGATTTGGAGTCGATCATACTCAGTGATCTATCACAGAAACAAAGAACAGACTACCATATGTTCTCACTCATAAACGGACCTTGAACAATTATAATACTATAAGAAAGGGATTGGCAGAGGTGGGAAACTCTCGGGAAGGGGGTGAGAGTGGCAGTTGAGGAAAACTGCTAGGGGAGGGAGGGGCGTACTTCATCAACAAGGGTACCTGCATAATCAACGTTTGCATACCCAACCCTGAATTGTACCCCATATCTTTATAATAATAAAAAATAATAACAATTAAAATAAATAAATAAGCTGGGCTCGGTGGCTCAGCCTGTAATCCTGCACCTTTGGGAGGCTGAGATGAGTGGATTGCCTAAGCCTGCAGGTTCGAGACCTGCCTGGGCAGCGAGACCTCATCTCTACAATAAATCAAAAAAATCAGCCGGGCGTGGTAGCGCATGCCTGTAAATTCTGGCTACTCAGAAGGCTGAGGCGGAAGGATCCCCGGAGCCCAGCAGGAGAGGCTGTGGTGGCCGGAAGCGGCCACTGCACTCCAGTCTGGGTGACAGAGTGAGACTCCAACTCAAAAAAATAAATAAATAAAAAAATAAAATCCAAGTTCTAGTCTTAACATTTGGAATAGTATTTGTGTAATCTAATTCACAAAACTTCCCTGTAGGTGTTCTTTATTCACTCATTCTTTCACCTGTTTGATATAGTCAAACACCCTCTCAAGCACAGTGGTTATGAATATACATCTTCAATGAACTGCAGCCTAACAAAATCCAGATGATTGTAAAGAAGAGGAAGGGAAAGAAAAGTTTAAGACACAACTTAAATCTTGAAAAATGGTATTTATAAAGGACTCTAGGACAATAATATTTTGTCATGGTTTTCTTGGAGAAATTTAATAAAACTCTTTCAAGCAATTTATAAAAACAAGAGTGATTTATATGAATAAACATATTAAAAGAACCTGGGCCCTAAAAAACAAGTCCCCTATTTATTGGCTGCACATGAATAATTATGAAAAGCAAGGTGTTTAGCAAATTATCAGGAAGAAAACCTCATCTTGAAAATAGGAGTGAAAAATTGAAAGAATGGATAATGGACACCATGGCTATGGAATTGCATAATTGTTCAGTCAAATAGATGAAGCATTATCCTGCTGAGATCAATTAACAATGCTTTAAAACATTGTAAAATTATATCTACTAAGGGAAGTAAAATCAAGTTGTTTGTGCTTCTTACAGAAAATTAATCTCAGGGTTTTATTTCCCAGATGATTAAAATAATTTAGGAGAGTATAATATCAAGCTGAAGCAAAATGTTTTGCACCTAGTACCTCTCATTCTGAGACTTCAAAGCACTTAACAAACTAATACATTTTCCAACTTTTTTTCAGTGATACAAAATGTTCTTTATTATAGATTTGGAATAATTTCATTCATACATGATACATAAATGATACATTTCATTCATAAATGATACATAAAGGGTGTAGTTTGAGTATTCCTTTGGGGGCTTTGGTTTGAGCAAACATTTTGTGAGCATACCGCATCTGTCCTGTCCTCATGGACAGTGCCTATAACTGAGTGGAACTTATTTCTCTATACATTTGCTTCCTCACCAGACTTTGATCATCTTGAGAACAAGGGCTCTGATTCATCTTTGTGGGTCAAGAATTTAGCACATTGTCTTGTTGGCAAGCAAAAACGAATTAAGTTAACTGGGTTATCTCCGTTAGTTAAAAGTAAATAAATAAAAGTTAATCACCACACAGAGTTTATCGAAGTAAATGTTTAACCACAAAATCATAGAGTGGAACCTGTAATGTAAAACAGAGCTATAGGAATACCATGAATTAAACTTGTGCCATAAGAGGCACTGGATCCCACTGGCACTATGTGCTCTTGTATGAGTCAAATTACACAGTGATGCCATTCAGTACTGTTTTTCTATGAAAATGCATTCATATCTGTAAGCTATTTCCTATCACTGTGCATAATTCCTAAGTTGCTGGTCATGCCACAGACCTGACTGAGAGCTGGGGATGAAGCAAACATTAGGCCATGTTTGCTATTTTGAATTTCATCCTGCTAGGTGTGGTGGCTCATGCCTATAATCCCAACCCTTGGGGAAGCTGAAGTGGACTTGAGTCTAGGATTCTGAGACCAGCATAGGTAACATAGTAAGACCTCATCTGTCCAAAGAGAAAAAGTAAAAAGTAACCAGGTGTGGTGACACATGCCTGTAAATTTTTTTTTTTTTTGAGTTGGAGTCTCACTCGGTCGCCCAGACTGGAGTGCAGTGACTGCTCCCGGCCACCACAGCCTCGACCTGCTGGGCTCCGGCGATCCTTCCGCCTCAGCCTTCCGAGTAGCCAGAATTACAGGCATGCGCTACCACGCCCGGCTGATTTTTTGATTTATTGTAGAGATGAGGTCCCGCTGCCCAGGCGGGTCTTGAACCCGCAGGCTCAGGCAATCCACTCACCTCAGCCTCCCAAAGGCACGGGATTACAGGCTGAGCCACCGAGCCAGGCTGCCTGTAAATTTTTAAAAAGTCATTCTGAAACTTCAAAAAGGTCCAGACTTCCTAATTAAATGGGCAACTGCCCATTATTTGTTATTACTATTTTAACTTAATGAATAGGAATCCAAATAAATTATTGACTGCTAGAAAAGAAAAGAGAGTAAAACAGGTCTGTCTTAGGTACTACCTAAGAGGAAAATAGATTACTCCATCAATTTGTTGATGAATGAGCACTGATTAAAATATATTCCAAGTAGTAGGAGAAAAGTCTATTGTCACAATTATTTGTAATATTAAGATAAATCTTAGGATAGGCTGGATAAATCAATGGAAGAAAGTATGAAGCAGTGAGTCAATGTAAAATCAAACACATAAATTGTTGTTATGTAAAATCTGTTTTGCTATTGTGGGTATAGATAGAGCCCACTGGCACTACAAAAAAATGTTTGAGAGTCAGGTCTAGATTTGTGGCCAAATACAGGGTAGAGCCCGAGAGCAGTGGCTCATGCATCCCTGGAGTCCCAGCTACTTGGGAGGATGACCCAGGAGGATTGCTTGAGCCCAGGAGTTGGAGGCTGCCAGAACTTGTGATCATTCCACTGTATTCCACCCTGTGTAAGAGTGAGACCTTGACCCAAACAAACAAACAAGAGAAGGTAGAAAATTCTTTGCAGGATACACAAAGACTAGTCATTACTTATTTTAACCTGCAAATAAGAGGCATTTAATGTTCTTTCAATTTCAAATATTTGTGCTTTCTTTTTGGCAAAAGAGATTTTACCACCTAAAATGAGTGTATGAAAACAATATTGTATTTTTACTTTGAAAAGGTCATGAAATATTTTTTTAAATAGTGATTATTAGAAACTAACTGTATCCTATATAGCTACCAGAATATTATCAAAACAAAATAAATAAAAATATAAGAAGAAGACACATTAGCAGTCATACTCACTTTGAAGTTTCTGAACATGGAATAATGCTACATCCGGCATGGGGAAGCATTGGTAGCTTGATTCACAATAATAGAAAAATATGAATAGATCTTTTTTATGACAGAATTGGGACAAGTATCTGCATTAAGACTTCTGGATAAAAATAATTTATTTCTTTAAAAAGATGTGTTAAGTTGATCATGAATAATTTACTGGATTATGTATTCATCAAATATGATGAGTGAGAAATGCCACTGTATTTGAGCAATTAATCCATCACCAAGTAATTATTGAAGCCTGCAGCATAAATGTCAAAGGGGTCTAAAAAAATGTGACACTATTCCTATCTTGTTGAAACATATGACTCAGTTGAAAAGAGAAGACATTCATTATGATGACCTTCTAGAAATTAAAAAAATAAAACTAGTTCCATAAGATGAAAATTAAAACAAAAACAATTTGAACTACTATATACTTTTACAAAAATAAGTAAGAAGTGCATGAGATTTTAGTTGGCAAGAAATCAAGGGAAGAGTAAAACCAATCATGTGAATAAGACAAAGAGTGACAAATGAGCAAGATATCAAGGGCGGTGTGCAGAACAGGTGGGGTAGAACACTATACCTTTCGGGAAACACAAAATAAAACTTTAGGTAACCATCTTAGGGCTGTACTTTGGAAACACTTTAAATTAGCTGTTTTATGGTCAATGCAAAAGTGTTGTTGCTGACAAAGTCAACCCCAAAATGAATTGGCTTAAATGAGATGGCAGTTATTTTCCTTTGTATCACTCTCTAGTTGGTCTAGGCTATGACTGTGTTCTCAGGCCATCGGGGACCTGAGTTTCTTCGATCTTGCTGTTTTATCATCCCTTGGGGCTATCCCCTTAGTCTGCGAGGAGAAACTGGATTGCTGCAAAAGTTGAATTCCAGGCTACTGAAGACTGAATAAGGAGATATTAGGAAACAGAAAATGTTCCTCTCTTTTCTTCACTGTTGACAAAACCCTTTCTCATGACCTATATCCTGCTCAGATTCTAAGTTTTCTGGAAGATACATAGCAGTTTTTTGGTTGTTTTTTCCATCAAGGCTGACTATAGTCCCCATGGATCAGAGAAGAAAATAGATGGTCACAATAAATAACCCCTCGTGGATAAGCAAAGAAAGGGACTATTCTACAGTCAAAGGTCAGGGAAATGAACAGATTCTGTTGGTCAGGAATTATGAAAAGCCTCCTACCCTGGCAGACTCTGGTCCTGTTCCCTAGGAGGTGCTTCTTTGTCCTGTGTCCTCCGTTGTGCACTGGCATTTTCTTCTGAATAGCCCTTTCTTGTCCACAATCTCTATGGCAAAATTTGAAGTAGGTATTGAAGAGTAAACTATCCTTGAAAGTGTACAGTATCCTTCATTGCTAATTTGGTGCTTGAAAATTGCTTTACAGATTGACAACCACAGGGTTTTGCAGAAGAGTCTTAGAAGTTATTTGGCTAAAATTGCCTCCAAAAACTTATTAGGAGTTGGATTGTTTGCTTCCAGTTGTGTTCTTATGCCAGAGAACATGCTCATCAATCTCCAACTTTCTTTAACCATGTCTCATTTCTCATTGGGACTAACTTAAAGTGATCCAAAACAAGAAGCTTGGACAGGAATGCAGCATTTCTTAACTCATCTTCAGGCTCCAAGCCCGCCTTCATCATTTTACTAAGAAACTTAATAGTGGATTCTGACTAACCCTTGCTGTACAGAAGCAGTTGGTTTTTCTAACCCATAAGTTCCCACAATTTTAGACTTTATTTCCCTCACTGTCTTTTTGGAAATAGCCAATTTAAACCAGTTTTATCTTTATTTATTGGTTATACATATTTGATATACAAATTTTAGGGTACATGTGTTATTTCAGTTCCTGTATATAATGTGCAATGATGAAATCAGCATAATTGGGTGTGTGTAAAAAAAAAACTAACTAAAACTGGATTTTTCCTTTGCTCTCACTTTACCACAACAACATTGACACAGAAGACTTCTGTGAACCAATGTGGGCGGACAATCAGTATTATGGTGGACAAGAAGGCAGTCAGTATTATGGTGGATAAGAACTGGGTGTCCTCCAACTTACTTCTGACTGTATTACCTGGTTGAGGGTTCAGTTCCCAAAACTGCCCCGCTGCCTCAAGTCACCAGTCACAAGTCCAAGCCTCCAGAATTTTAACAACCAGTTACAAGTTGAGTCTTTGCTAAAGTGGCTCACAGAACTCAAGGAAACAGTTATGTTTATTGATTTATTATAAAGAACATTATGAAGGATACAAGTGAAGAAATGCACAGGACAAGGTATGGGAAGGGGCATGAAGCTTTCATGCCCTCCCTGATTGCCACCTTCCAGGAAAGCCCATGTGTTCAGCTATCCAGAAGCATCTCATCCTTTTGTTTTGTATGGAGGCTTTATTACATTGGCATGTTTGATTAAAACAATGGTCATTGGTGATGAACTTCACCATCAGTCACTTTCTCCTCCAACGAAGTTGAGGGTTGAGGCTGAAAGTCCCAACCTTCTAATCACGTCTTTGTCTTTTCTGTGATTAGCCCCCACTTTGAAGCTACCTAGGAGCTGTCAGCTGTTAGTCAATTTATTATCATACAAAAAGATGAGATGTCATTTTGGAGTTTCTGGGGATTTTAGGAGTTGTATGGTAGGAAATAGGGCCAAAAATCAAAGATATATGTCACCCCTGGTCTTCAAAGCTGTATCCCTTATGTCCAAAGGATATAAAACTCAAAATATACTGCTATGTTATGAGAATTCCATTTTATCATTAATTAGTTTAGTCTATCATATTGTATGGATGTCTCCCAATGCCCAAGCTTTTACTTCACCTTGTCAGGACCCAAAATAGGCATGGTATCTCCACAAACATATAACTTTACCCTCTCAGGCATCTGACATACTTGAGCTAAAAGACAATGCCATCTCTTGCTCTAAATCTCTTTTAAGATGTTAATATAATACCAAATTTCCCTCAATTTGTAACCCATTTATTTAATTATCAGTCAGTTACTATTTCTACTTTTCTCCATTAATATCCAACTTTTTTTTTTTAACCTTTGGAAGGGACATTAGAATTGCAACCATGTTGGTCGAGATTGGAGACTGGGATACTAGTTTAGCAAGTACTTCCCCCTCAGTTCATTTCCATGTACCTAGGCGTAAGGTTACACAGGTGCAGAATTAGTAAGCCATTTCTGCATTCAGGCAAAGTAGCTGCATTCACTTTTAACCTGAGTTTTGCCAATGGTGCGAAGGCACAACCCATCCCCATCAGGCCCTTAGGAATTCTGACATACGGTTAATTTAGGTATCATCCCTGCTTTCAGCACTTGTAGTTGCTGCCTTAGTCCTAGGATGACTGCATCAGGGAGAAGAAAGAGGGGGGAAAGCTGAGGTGATATAAGAAGAAATAAAGAAAACAGTTATAATTATTATACCAGATTCCTCCTACTTGGCAGGAATTGCATAGTCATACCAGCATCCTTCCCCACCCTCTCTTTCAGGTCAACCAGGAGAACTGAGGAAAATCTTGTGGGAACATTCCTGGGGTCTCACCCATGTTGAACTGTGAGCACACACTTGTGAAGACCCGTAAGACAGCCCTTCATGTTTTCCCAGTTTTATACGGCCAGGGTTTTAATCGTCCAACCACTTTTCTATTAAACTATTACTCTGAGGAGGACATCTCTCTGCTATTGATGGATACTTTTAAGTTGTACATTTCTTGGTCTGGAAAAAAGACAATTGGCCATCCAAATTCATGTATAATAGCTTTTGTTCTGGTTTATTTATAGCATTCTGAGCATTTGTACCTTTCTCAGGGCAAGCAAAGCCCAATTCAGAAACAGCATCTATTCCTGTCAAGACCCATTTGTATCCCCCAGAGCCTTATTCCACCTGCCAGCTATGTCCAGGGTCTTCCTACCAGGGAATCTTGCACCATAGCCACTGGCAGTCTCTGCTTCTTCTACTGGCACACAGAACAGTTCTTATTGGCATCATTTGCCCAAATGGATACAAAAGAAACATGTCTAGATCTGTACCCCCATGTCTACTCATTTCATGACCTGAGGTAGCCACCTTGAGGAATCACATGGGGACATCTGCTTGTCGATTCTAGTCACCTTCCAAACCTAGAAGGCGGTTCTTCTGATGGCCATTGTCATGTCCTATTTTTATGTACCCCTCAAATCTCCATAGACTTGTGCCCCATATGGTCATCCTTTTAATAGGCCAGGTTTCCATTATCCTTCTACCTGACAACATGAGACAGTCCATTGGCCATACCTATGAGTCTGTGAAAACTCAAACACAGCAGTTGCTACCACTGTTTAGTTTTTCTATCACTACTGTGAAAACCACATGTAATTCAGCCACCAATTTTGTTTATTTTACCTTCTTCAGAGTAGCAGCTTTCAAGCAGGATGTTGTTTGTTTACCTTAGAACTGCCATCTACAAACCAAGCAGCTCTTTGTCGATCACTTAAAAACAGTTTATAGGGAAGTCTACAATTGTCAATAGAATCCAGTAGTTCCTCACACAGTTCCAGAATCAATCCTAGGGGAAAAGAAGCTCCATAATTCTGTCTCCTCCTTGTACTCCCCAGGTAGCAGGATCCTGTGGAAATCATTTCCATTTTATGTTGGAATTCTTTTGGACATTGCCGACCCACTGAAGAGTTTCTCTGACTTCACACAAGAGAGCTTGGGAACATAGCTATTTCAAGTGTCAAGATCATTTTATGTCTTTCCATCATATGGGTAATTTCAGATAACTTTCCATAGCAGGGCAATAAATGTCCTTCAGGAAAAATCTCCTAGCCCAAAATTCTAGTAGTTGTCCCTGTGATGAGCTTACAGGTTTTTGCCATAAGCCCAGGAAACATTCCACAGAGGAGGGCTATTAAGTGGAGACTTAGTTCCTACCAGCACTCCAGTTTCTACTCTACATTGTGTGGGCTTGGGAAGTCTTCCTGGTCCCCAATAAGTGTGTCCAATTAATGCTGCTTGAAGTGCAGCGTTACATGCCTTAGATTTTAGAGTACTAGGTACATGTCCATTCTTTTAAAACATTTAGGTAAAGGAGACACGGCTACTTTACATAAAGGCTTTTCAACTATTTTAACTTTCACAATCTTATCAACTTTCACATTTTATGTTCTGGTTCCAAGTAGTTCTCAACCTCCAGACCACCTTACTCTCCCTTATGCAAAAGACTTTGGATTCCCAGACAGGCATCAGGCCAGAAGATCCTAGCCTCTTTGCCAATTATTATTTTAAATAACCAGTTTAACCACTGTTTCTAAGCAATTCTAGGTGGAGTTTCTGATAACAATCTTTACCTTTTAGCTTTTTACATTTTTCCAAACTGGTAGAAGAAGAGCACACTTGTTTCTGACCCTTTAATGTTGAAGAACCAGCAGGGGTTCCCTTTGGTCCACTCAACAGTCAGTAATAGTGTGTTAAAACCCCATATATTTTCATTTTTTTGCATCCTATTTTTTAATAATCATCTAAAGACTTCCACCCTGCTGGGACAAGTTCCATGACTTTTGTCTTGGCTTCACTCCTTTCAATGTTTTATTTGTTCACCTTATTTCTTAATAACCATTTAAGAATTTTTTGCCTTTCTGGGAGGAGTCCTTTGACTCTCTTCTCTACCTTCCCTATTTTCTTGTTAATTAATTTAATATTTTTATGAACATCTGTAAAACTCATAAAGGAAAGCTAAGAGAGAAAATTTGATAAAGTTTCTCTGATTGTAGCTCAATTTTGCCACAGTAAGTTTATATGAAGTACTTATGCAAAAGTGGATCTTTTAACCATAGCATTTCCCATGTCCTGTGTATTAGACATATTCAGCTGGTGAATATCCTGGTCATCATAAAGCCAGCCCCACATGGCTTGCATATAAAGCATATCAGCTATTTTATCTGGGGTGCTCCATTTGGCAGTGATAGGTGGAGTTGAACAGTCCCCTTCTTAGAGTAAACAGATTTTACAGTGGCTTTTATCCAGTCCACTGGATCCAACAACCTAGCTGGCTGTTCCCCTGGGAATAACCTCCTGTGTGTCTGGATCACCTATAAACATTTGTGGCTGTTCAATAGTGAGCCATGGGCCTTGTATCAATCCAACATGCTCCTCTACTCTGCAGTATTTAAAAACAAAGATACTGCTTCTGAATTAGTTAACTCTCACAATCAAGTTTAGTAAAGTTTCTCCAGGAAGCTAATGACACTGACCCACAAAATGAGACAATTTCTTCACACTATACCTTCTAGTTTCAATAGCTACTTTGTTTTGCTATTTCTCTACATTGACTACCTTCTTGATAACCAAAGGTTTTAGAGGTGTTCTCTGTTGCCCTGGCATAACTTTCCCTTTGTGGGTGGTTTTGAGGCTAGTGGACTGAGCTCAGGCAGACTGACATCTGAACTTGGTCAGCCTCAAGGTCTGACTCAGCACTCTCTTTTTAAAATTTTTACTATTACAGATAGAAATAACAAAGGAATTGTGTGTTCAGCATGCTTCTTCTTATTTACCATTTACTTTCATATCCAATGAGCCAGCTCCTCAAGAGTTGGATCTACCACCATCTCTAAATTTCACTGGTAACTTTTACTTTTGGTAACTGAAAACAGTACAGCTGCAGTTTTACATGATGGTGACTAGGTAGCCTTCTCAGGAATCAAAGGTTCCTCATCCTCCACCCTTTTGATGTTTCCCTTTCACAAACAGAATTTTTCTGTTAGCCAGGACCATTCTAGTAAATCCCACTTCTGACATAAACTGTCCATGTAAAAAAACCTCAAAAAAGAAAACAAAAAACAATTCAAGCTGTTTTTCTTTGCTCTCATACCAAACAACAACCAACACAGAAGACTTCTGTGACCAAATGAGGTGTTTTCTCTGCCACTAAGCAAGCAATCAGTTTTGCAGGGGATAACAACTGGGTGTTTTCTGATTTAATTTTGATACTATTCACCTGGAAATAGCATCAGGTATCACAGGTTGAGGGCTCAGTCCCCCAGACCATTCCTCCCAGATACCAGTTGCAAGTCTGGGCCTCCAGAACTTTTGATTGACTGGCTTCAAGTTGAGGTTTTCTAAGACCCCTCTTTGATTTGATAAATTTCCTAGAGTGGCTCATGGAACACAGAAAAACATGTTTATCAGTGTATTTTAAAGACTACAACAAAGGATATAGATGAAAAGATGTATAAAGTGAGGAATGGGGAAAAGGACATGGAACATCCATGCCTTCTCTGGGCATGCCATCCTTCAGAAACTGCCACATGTTCAGCTATCCGGAAGCTTCCCACTTCCTGTCTTTTGGGGTTTTTTTAATGGAGGCTTTATTTTGTAAAAACAAAAACAAAAAAGCTATAGCCATCAGTGATCAATTTAACCTTTAACTTCTAACTCCTTCCTGGAGGTTGAGGTATAGAGCTAAACATCCCAACCCTCAAATCCTGTCTTGGTCTTTTCGGTAACAGGCCCACGTCTTGAAGATACCTGTAGACTGCCAACCATCAGTCAATTTGTTAACATACAAAAACATAGTACTTTGGAGTTTCTCAAAAGTTTTACAAGTTATTTGTCAGAAGATAGAACCAACTATCAAATGAATATTTCACAATATCACACTGGTGTATCTATTACCTCAAACATTTATTTTTGTGTGTGTTTAGAACATTATAAATCTTCTCTTTTAGATATTTTCAAATATTCAGTAAATTATTAACTATAATATTCCTATTTTGTTTTAAAATACTGGAACTTATTTCTTCTAACTGTATGTTTGTACCCCTTAACTAACTTTTCTTTGTTGTAATACCCTGCCAAAAGCAACTAGGAATAGAAGAACAGAAACAGAAAAACAAACATCTGGAGATGCAAAGATGGGAAGGCACTTCAAATGATGTAAGGGAACCTGTGACGCAAGAATACATGTAAGATATTGGGGATCAGTGACTGCTTGACTGAAGTAAAGCATGTGAGTAGAGAGCATAGAGTAGGATTGTGGAGATCTTCATCATCAGGTAGGAAATGACTTTAATGTGCTCTTTTAATCTCACCCTTTTGATCTGGAGCCTCAGATGTCTGCCTACCACCCTGTCAAGCAATTACTTCACTAAACACTTGCCATTATATACAAAAGTCAACAGCTGTTAAACTCATAATATCTGTTTCTTTGCTACTACTTCTGAACACAACAGTGACACATACTTTATATTTTTATTTTAGCACATTACTTCCAGTGCCAGACATATCACACCACTGCCAGAAGTAAAACTAGTTTAAAAAAGCAAAAAAGGATTTAATATTTTTTCCAGCAACAAGTTCTAGGATAGACTTCTGACTAATAAAGCATTAACCCAATAAGGGGTAGCCACCCTGAGGCCATCACTACAACTAAGTTTAGCTGGTGTTACTGCCATCTCGCCCCCAACCTCTGAATAGGGGGAAAAGACTGGAGAAAAAATCACCTGAAATTATGATTCCAGGATCAAAAATTCATAGCAAGAGGTGACAAATATGACCACTGGGTTTATCCACAGGAAACTGGAAATGGCTGTAAGAAAACATTGGCAATGAAATCAACAGCCAAAATCTGCACAAAAAGTGTATGTGACTCAGTTCTGTGTTTCTTTCTTACACAAGTATACAAAGTTGACTAATTCACATTCACTACAAGAGAGTCTCAAAAATGTGGTTTTGTTTGATTTTTTTGCCTTTTTTTCCTCTAACATTTATAAAAAGAAAGAGTGAAATGGATACTGATATAATTTATTCAATCACAATTCCCAACATTTAGCTGTCTCCCTTTCATTTTATTTTTGTTTCTAGGTTAATTATCTTAAAACATTCACACATAATTCATCCAGTTCTGCTTACAAAAGAAAGTACAGTTTCCTACCTGATGATCAAGATTTCCACATTCCTACTCTATGCTGTCTACTCACATGCTTTACTTCAGTCAAACATTCACTGGTCCCTAATATCTTATATGTATTCTTGTTTCACATGTTCCCTTATATCATTAGAAGTACTTTCCCATCTCCGCCTCTCCAGATGTTTCTTTTTTTTTTTTTTGAGCTGGAGTCTCACTCTGTCACCCAGACTGGAGTGCAGTGACCGCTCCCGGCCACCACAGCCTCAACCTGCTGGGCTACGGCGATCCTTCCGCCTCGGCCTTCCGAGTAGCTGGAACTACAGGCGTGCACTACCACGCCCGGCTAATTTTTTGATTTATTGTGGAGATGAGGGCTCACCAATTTGCCCAGGCGGGTCTTGAACCCGCGGGCTCAGGCAATCTACTCACCTCAGCCTCCCAAAGGTGTGGGATTACAGGCTGAGCCACCGAGCCCGGCTCAGATGTTTCTATTGTTCAAGATCTAAACCCATCCCCAACTACTCCATAAAGCTTTTGTAAATTTTTCAGTTCATGGTGATTACCTTCAATATGGAACCAGAAATTTCTATTTTCTTAAAATTTCTATTTTCTTTGGCATTCATTGATTACTTATTTAAAAGTCTACAGACATATCAATTTGGCACCTTTTATTATTTTTTCTTTTTTAATTCTATTGTTTTTTTACATTTTAATTTGTAAATATTCTGTCTATTCAATTGACTTGTGATCATAATCAAGTAAGATATTATGCTTTTAATATGCATTTTTAAAACTGAAAAGTCTTTAATTCAGGCATACCAGGCTCTCAATATATATATGGTTAAAGAATTAGCTTAGTCTTCTAATTAGAGAGAAGGGAGGAAGATGAGGAAGAGGGTGTCTGGAGTAAGTGAGTGTGTGAGTGACTGACTGAGTGGGGACTCAGGAGCAAGTGGCCAGGGCTTTCTTGGTGAAGTGGCTGGTGCTGCAGCTACTCTGCTTGGACCCTAGCACTTCCCAGTGTGCAAAAGCCAATTCTACTTTTAAAAAATCAGCAAAGCCCTTCCCGGGAAGCAGCTATGCCTCACCACTACAGCGCCTGGCCAGATACGGGCAGCAAGGGCTGCAGAGGTAGCACAGTGAGGAAGACAGAGGCAGAACTCCACTGGGGAAGATGAAACAGGCACCCTACTACTATATTGAAAACTAGGAAGGAAAGTACTCTGGTTTGCTCACTATGAAGTGACAGATCTGATATCTGTGACTGGAAGATTAACTACTCAGGGACTGATCATGATCCAGAGGGAAGACCAAGAGGGAATATCCCAAAAATACAAATGATGGAGGGAGAGGATGAATGCTGAGTCTCAGGTGTGCCATCCCCTACCCTGATTCAGCCATGGGACAAAGGGTAGGACCAGAAAAAGATGAGAAAGACCCTCAAGGAGATCACTGGTGAGTTTGGGGCTGACCCAATCCCCTCCTTCCAAGCAATTCTCTGAACATCAGACCCACACAGCTGGGGCATGACTGAGAGGAATGAATCCAGTCAGAGCCTGGCCATCAACCACAATAGGAGGACCCTACTCAAAGTAAGTATAAAAGAAAAAATCCTAAATGCAGCAAGAGAGAAAAGCCACACTATCTACCAGGGAAACCAATCAGAATAGTAACAGAACTATCAGCAGAAACACAACAAGCTAGAAGGGACTGGAATCCAATATTCAAAGTCCTCAAAGATAAACAATTTAACCAAGAATTTCCCACCCAGACAAGCTCAGCCTCATCAATTATGGATAATTAAAATCCTTCCCAGACAAGAATCACTAAGAGATTATGCAGCTTCTAGACCAGCTCCACAGGAAATGCTTAAAAAGGTATTAAGCACAGATGAAAGGAAAAAAGAATGACCATGAACTTCCCAAGAGAATGTGAGAATACAGAATCAACAGAGAACATATTGTGACTGTAAACTGAAAACACACACATACATAGACCCAAAAGATAAAAGACAGCAAAGAAAAAACTGTATAAAGATGATGCTGGGGATAAGCAATTATGTAAGTCAATAATCAGCCTGAATGTGAGTGGACCAAATGCACCACTGAAAGTCACACAAACATGGATTAAAAACCATGACCCAATAATTTGCTGCAACCAAGAAATTCATATCACCACAAGGGATGCACACAGACTCAAAGTTAGAGGATGGAAAAAAAATTTCCAGGTGAATGGATCACAAAATAAAGCAGGAGTTGTGATCTTAATATCAGATAAAACAATCTTTAAGCTATTAAAAATGTAAAAAGATATGGAAGTACACTGCATAATGAAAACAAGGTTCAATTCATTAGCAAGAAATATCCATCCTGAACATGTATCCACCCAACACAGGAGTACCAACTTTTATAAAAGCAACTACTAAGTAAACTAAAAAAGATATTGACTCTAACACTATCATGGCTGGAGACTTAAATACCCCCACTAACAACCCTAGATAGATCATTGGGGCAAAAAATCAACAAAGAGATCTGGAACTTCAACTTGACACTTGGACAAATGGACTTAATAGATACCTACTTCACCCAACAACCACAGAATATACATTCTACTCATCACCACATGGAACATACTCCAAAATTGAGTACATTCTCAGCCATAAATCAAGCATAAACAAATTTTGTTAGATCAAAATACTGCCATGCATCTTCTCAGATCACAGTGGAATAAAAATAAATATCAACACCAGCAAAAGTCCCCCACAAAGATATGGACACTAAACAGCATGATGAACAACTACTAGGCCAACACAGAAATCAAAATATAAATTAAAAGATATCTGGAAACAAATGAAAAATGAAATCTTACTAAAACCTCTGGGATGCCATGAAAACAGCTCTAAGAGGGGAAATTATATCTCTGTTAAAACACATCAAGAAAATGGAAAGATTACAAGTTAACAGCTTAACAAATCAACTAAGGGAGCTAGAAAGACAAGACCACCAAAACCCTAACTTTAGCAGATCACCAAAGGAAAAGTCCAAATATGGGACAGAGAAGACAAAAATATCACAGAAAAAAATCAGCAAAACAAAAAGTTGGTTCTTTGAATAAATTAACATGATTTATGGACCCCCTAGCCAGAATGACCAAGAAAAAGGGAGAAAAAGTCCAAATAAGCATAATCAGAAATGCAAAATATCAAATCACAACTGATCTGGAAGAAATTCAAAAGATCGTCAGTGATTACTATGCACACTTGTATGGCAACAAAATTGATAACCTAATTGAAATGGAGGACTTTCTGACATCACACAACCTTCCAAGGTTGAAACAAGAAGACATTGAAACACTAAATTGACCAATTAAAACTCAAGAAATTGATTACATCATAAGAAAACTACCTACAAAACAAAACCTTGGACCAGATGACTTTCTGGTGGAATTCTAAAAAAAAAAAAAAACAGGAGAGTTGATACCAATCGTGTTGAAAATATTCCAGGCAATTGAGAAAGATGGAATTGTCCTCAAATCATTTTATGAAACTAACCTCACACTGATACCCAAACTGGGTAAAGAGTCAACAAAAAAAGAACTACAGGCCAATATCCCTAATGAACATTGATGCAAAAATTCTCAACAAGATTCCAGCAAACTAAATCCAAGAAAACATCTAAAAAATCATCCACCATAACCAAGTAGGCTTCATCCCCAGAATGCAGGACTGTTTCAACATCTGCAAGATCATAAATGTAATTTAATACATCAACAGATGTAAAAATAAGAGCCACCTGATTGTATCATTAGATGGAGAAAAAGCTTTTAATAAAATCCAACATTCTTGATAAAAACTCTTGAACACATAGGCATAGAAGGAACATATGATAGACCCACAGCCAGCATATTTCTAAATGGACAGAAACTAGAAGCATTTCCCCTGAAAACCAGAACAAGATAAGGCTGCCCACTCTCGCCCCTCTTGTTCAACATTGTGTTGGAAGTCCTAGCTACAGCAATTGGAGAAGAGAAGGAAATCTGGGATATCCAAATAGGAAAAGAGGAAGTTCAGTAATCCATCTTTGGTGATGATATGATTCCTTACCTCAAAAATCCAAAAGAATCTGTCAAAAACCTCCTTGTACTGATAAAGGACTTTGGCAAAGTCTTGGGGTACAAAATAAATGTGCAAAAGATATTCAAATTTTTATACACCAACAACAAACAGGCAGAGAACCAAATAAAAAGCATAATCCCATTTACAATATCACACACACAAAAAAAATACTTGGCATCTTTCTAATCAGATATGCAAAAGACCTTTGCAATGAAAACTACAAATTCTGGTCAAAGAAATTAAAGATTACACAAACAAATGGAAAAATATTCCATGCTCATGAACAGGAAAAATCAACATTGTTAAAAATCAACATTAGATTCAATGTAATATCCATTTAAATTATCAACGTCATTCTCAGACCTGGATATGACAAAACAGAAATTCATATGTTAACATAAATGACCATGAATAGCTTAAACAATCTTTAGAAAAGGAAACAAAGTGGGAGGAATCACACTTCCAGACTTCAAACTTTACTATAAGGCTACATAGCTGGGCTCCGTGGCTCAGCCTGTAATCCCGCACCTTTGGGAGGCTGAGGTGAGTGGATTGCCTGAGCCCGCGGGTTTGAGACCCGCCTGGGCATCAAGACCTCATCTCTACAATAAATCAAAAAAATCAGTCGGGCATGGTAGCGCATGCCTGTAATTCCGGCTACTTGGAAGGCTGACGTGGAAGGATCGCCGGAGCCCAGCAGGTCGAGGTTGTGGTGGCCGGGAGCGGCCACTGCACTCCAGTCTGGGCGACAGAGTGAAACTCCAACTCAAAAAACAAAACAAAACAAACAAAAAAATACTATAAGGCTACAATAATCAAAATAGTCTGATATTGGTACAAGAATAGGCACATGAACCAATGGAACAGGAGTGAGATTCCAGAAGCAAAACATCAATTTCTCAACCAATTCATCTTCAACTAAGCCTCCACCAACAACCAGTGGGGAAAGGAGAACTTATTCAGTAAATGAGCTAGGAAAACTGATCGACCACATGCAAAAGTTTGAAACAGGACCCCTGCTTATCACATAAACAAAAGTCAGCTTTAAATGGATCAAAGACTAAAAACTAAAACCTCAAGTGATAAGAATTCTAGGAAAGAATTCTAGAAAATTACAGAAATCAGAGTAGGCAACCAATCCCTGATCAAAACCACAGATTTCTGTGACATAAGAGATAAGATAGGCAAAGGGGACTTCATTAAATTGAAAAGTTTCTGCAAAGCAAAAGGAACCATCAAGAGAGTGGGGAAATAGCCCACAGAATGGGAAAAATATTTGCCAACTGTATATTTGACAAAGGTTACCATCTAGGATCTACAAGGAACTCAAACGTACAGAAAGGGAAAAAACAGCCCCATTAAAAAGTGGGCAAAAAACATGAATAGATGCTTCTCAACAGAAGATATACTGGCAGCCAACAGACACATGAAAATGTTCTCACCCTTACTAAACATCAGAGAAATTCACACATCTTTAAATCAAAACCACATTGAGATACCACAGAACCCCAGTAAGAATGGCCATCGTTAATAAAGCAGCCAACAATAGATGATTAGAGGATATGAAGAAAAGGGAACACTCCTACACTGCTGGTGAGAATGCAAACTAGCTCAGCTTGTATGGAAAACAGTGTGGCAATTTCTAAAAGAACTTGAAATTGACCTTCCATTTGATCCAATAATCCTGCTCCTGGGAATATACTCAGAGGAACTCAAATCATTCTACAAAAAAGATATCTGCACATGCATGTTTATTGCAGCACTATTCACAATAGCAAAAACATAGAACCCACTGTGCTGCTCTTTGAAACTGGACTGGATTAAAAAAACGTGGTACATATACAAGATGGAATATTATGCAGCCATAAAGAAGGACAAACATACGAACTTCGTAGCAACTTGGATGGATTTAGAGTCTATACTACTCAGTGATCTATCACAGAAAAAAAGAATGGAGTACCATATGTTCTCACTCATAAGTGGACCCTGAACATCTACCATAATACTATAAGAAAGGGATTGGCAGTAGAGGGACACTGCCAGGGTAAGTGTGGGGGCACAACATCAATAGGGTACCTGATCTCAGACCAGGCAATATGGGGACCAAAGGGAGGCTCAAACTTTGCCTGGACAATGTCTACTTGTATTCCTAATCCTGAATTGTAATGTACATCTTTAAATGTATGTATGTGTGTGTGTATATATATCTATATATATCTATATATATAGTGTGTATATATATATATAATTTATATATAAAACTTCTAACTACAGTCATTTTCTTGTGCATATAAGGGGTGCTAGTGACAGATTACAATATTTGCTCTCCTAGAACCTTGGTTAAGCTACGTATATACCTAGCTCTTACAAGTATACCTCATATATATTAAAGATTTGGTTCTACCTCACCAAAATGAAGCAAATATTGTGATAAAGAGAAAAAATGAATTAGCTTAAAATTCAAAGGAAAATTGGAAAAATAGGAAAATATGAGAAATCCCAAATTATTTCAAATCTTTTTTGGGATTTCAGTCCCCTTGAGGAAAAAAAACTCTGGATCCCATGTTGAAGTAAATGCAAAATAATAATTTTTGGGGAATAGTAATAGTGAGCACATGGATAGCAGAGCCATATTATCAGAGAAATTCACACATCTTTAAATCAAAGACTTAAAGAGCACAGTGAATCTTGACTAGAATAATGCTTAACCTCTCATCCCTACAGGGACAGCTCTAAAAGTTGGAGAAAAACTGAAAACTAACAAAGAGACTTGTTCTAGTTGGCTTACATTTTTGACCTTATCACTAGACAATGAAAAATAGTGGTGAAATCTCCATTAATGAAATCAAATAAACCTGGCTTTGAAGACTATCTCTGCCATTTACTATTAGTAGGTGGCCAATGAAGCTATTAATACATCAGTTTCCTTTTTTGGTACCATCCTCATTATCAAGTCTTATTTAGGTGACTTGAGAAAATCAATGGGAACTCAGTATGATTTTAAGTATTGATTTAAGTAAGATTTAAGCTTGATATCACCACATTCTAATGTTCATTTAGTGGTCACTTGTTTTGTACTGAAAGATTGGCCCTTTTTGAATAAACTAATTTCCCTCAGAAAATATGTATTTATGAGCCTTGAGTTTATTGAATACGTTTGATGTCATTCCATTCAAATCACATCACATTTAAAAATGCCAAAGGTTTCCCAACAATACATTTACATTGTTTTCAGTTCATTTATCTTCACTGAGATCTTATGTGTTTTATCTTGTGAGGCATTGACACCTACTAATCATGCTAACTAGTTTTGTTTTTTGTTATTGCTCAAGATATAGTACAATAAGAATTGCTTCATCAAAGCTATGAAAAACTAATTGAAGTCAATTATGACAATTATCTCTCTGTTCAATTGCTTGCACTAGACACTTTGCTCATTCTATACTGTCAGATTGCAGACAATTTCCCCTAATGTGACCTATCCAATTGCATTTCAAGCCTTATTCAGTGAGCAAGCATACTTCTGATTAAAATTAATAGGAACTTTGCATGGATTGAGTGATAACTGGAGTTATTAGGACTGTAATATGAATTTAAGTGATAATTAAATATCATTGGACCTTCATATTTTAATGAGGTACCCAAACACTTTTAATCAAGCATATAATTAAATTTAAGAGGAAGCATATTGTGTGATAATTGCCATTAATTATGAATAATATGCTTATTTATGCATGCAAACTCTATAATGGAATATATCACTAAACTGTATCTGAATGACAATAATTGAGTTCTGCACAATAAAGATATTAATGAAATGGAATCTTGCAAGAAGTGTCAGATGGGCAAATAGCTCAGATCTCAGAATTCTTCTTCCATAACTTTCCCTGTTGAAAAATCAGAGCAAGTCATATGTATGCACACAGGATAACATCAATAATCAAATTTTCTTTCCTTTTCTGAATCATGTTTTGTTTGTTTTAGTCATGTAATGTATGTTTTGGAAACATTTCATTGAAGCATAAGAAATTTATCTGCAAAAAAAGCAGAATTCAATCTTTGTTTTAGTCTATAAAATGATATTGGATCTTTATTTTGCTGTTGTGAGTGCTTAGAAATGGTCTTTCATTGAGTTAATTTTTTTCTTTTATTCATTAATTTACTTAATATTATCTAACAATCATTTATTAAGCATATACTGCATGTTACCCATTGGCCTAGGCAATGGGAGACAGAACATTTAAATATACATACCACTTCCCTCATGGGACTTGAGAGCTAAACTTTTGAGCAGGTGGTGAAGAGTGGACCAAATAATAAGATGATAAATATAATATTTAGTGTATTACTATATGATTATAAATGTTAAAGAGATATATAAAACAAAGAAAGGGAAGATAAAAGTTTGATAAAGCATTTTTAAAAAAAGTAACTGCCTTTGCAAAAACCTCTAACTGTAGAAAGTGGGGAGTGTTCATGGAACAGTAAATCTCCCCTAGGTGGAGAGGACTGCCTAAGGGGGCAACTGGAATGAAATAAAATCAGGGAAATAAAACAAGGCCATAAAATGTAATGCTCAGGAGCCATTGCAAGTATATCTCAACTCTTTTATTTGATGTCTCTACCCTGTTTCTTAACACATATGTTTCTTTTTTTTTTTTGAGTCAGAGTCTCACTCTGTCGCCAAGGTTGCAATGCAGAGGCACACTCATGGCCACCGCAGCCTTGAACTGCTGGGCTTTGATACTTCTGCCTCAACCTTCCAAATAGCCATAACCACAGGCATGTGCCACTATGCCTGGAGAAATTTTGATTTATTGTAGAGACAAGGTTTTACCACACTGCTCAGGTTAGTCTCAAACCCCTGAGCTAAGGCAATCTCTCACCTCGGACTCCCCAAGTGCTGGGATTACAGGCATGAACCACTGTACCCAGCCCATAAAACATATGTTTCTATAGAGATTTCTTGATTTTTAAGAATATAAGTTATCCCCTTACAATGGAAAATGCAGATTTACTCTTTCTATCACCACCCCAAACTACACCCCTCCTGACATGCTTTTCTCAAAATTTTGGATGAAATATTGTGTTAACAATATAACTATGTAAATGCGATTCCTAGCAAGGTTATGCATTATTATGATTACTTTTACTTTCTGTATATACTTCTGTTTTCCCTGGAGTTAATAATTTTCTATCTTTTATTTTTCATTTGTTTTATGTTGAGTAAAATCTCAACTTCAAATTGTCAATTATTTGAATCACCTTCCAATACATTTTAGTTGTATAAGGTATTCCCCTTCTAATCCTTGATAAAAAAAAAAATTAGAGCATTCTAATCTTCTCCTTCTAGAAAAGTTAATGTCTAGTCTATGTATCTATTACCATAAATTACTATTTAAATTCTATTAAATGTTCTTATTAATTGGAACCTTTCTTTTCTATATCCCATAAAGTTCGCTTTCTTTGTTATGGAGAAATATCAGTAGCATCCTGAGATTGAGTTTTAAGAGATAAATAATGCATGTCTGTATATGTCTTCATACTGCTCTCAAACTCCATGATTGTTTGGATGGGTATGGAATGTTAATATGTAAACCATTTGTGTCAGAATTTGGAAAGTTCTGTGCCAGTAATGATGTTTTGAAAACCAAAGCCATTCTGAACTTCTGTGTTTTGAATGTAAGCTTTTTATTTTTCCCTATTTCTCCAGAATATTGTTTGTTTTAATTCTATCCCATTATCTGTATTATTATAAGTTTATGCCATTTGTTTAGATGAGTTTCTTATGTGCCATCTTATGTTTGGATGGGTTTCAGGAGAGAGTAAAAGACTATGTTTGCTCTTTTATTTTCACACAAGCTCCATACCTATCAATTAAAATGTATTAAAAGTTACACAAGGCTGGGCTCGGTGGCTCAGCTTGTAATCCCGTGCCTTTGGGAGGCTGAGGTGAGTGGATTGCCTGAGCCCACGGGTTCCAGACCCGCCTGGGCAGGGGAGACCTCATCTCTACAATAAAATCAAAAAATTAGACGGGCGTGGTAGCGCGCGCCTGTAATTCCGGCTACTCGGACGGCTGAGGCGGAAGGTTCGCCGGAGACCAGCAGGTCGAGGCTGCGGTGGCCGGGAGCGGGCACTCACTCTGGGCAACAGAGTGAGACTCCAACTCAAAAAAAAAAAAAAGTTACACAAATGAACTGTAAATTGGACGTCAATTATTAAGCATATGCTACATTAGCTTACAGATGGATAAAAGCTGTGTATATTCTTAAATCTATAAGAACTATTAATTGTAACATTTTAACAGTATGTAATTATGTTTTTGAATAAGCATAAAATATTCATAAAAGATTGTAGTTTTTAAAGGATTTGGAGTTATTGTTCAGCAATTATGGTGCATTTCCTTAAATATAAGATTCTTGTTGATTTTAATTAAATTTAATGGTCATGCTATTTTATCTTATTAGGCAAAGAAGCAAAAAGCAACATTGAAATCATAGAAAAGAATGTCTGTTAATTTCCACAAATTCAGTGCACACAAAACTTCATTGAATCAAAAACGAAATGTCCTTGAAAAAAAAAATCAAAATAGCACATTCTTTTAATCTTGTTTATATCTTCACAGGAGAAAGTGTTGAACATGATAAAACAGCAAGGGATATCACCATATTGCCTTTGAATTATCATACTCAAAAGTTAATCATCCTGCCGGGCTCGGTGGCTCAGACTGTAATCCCGTGCCTTTGGGAGGCTGAGGTGAGTGGATTGACTGAGCCCGCGGGTTCGAGACCTGCCTGGGCAGCGATACCTCATCTCTACAATAAATCAAAAAATCAACCGGGCGTGGTTGTGCATGCCTGTAATTCTGGCTACTTGGAAGGCTGAGGCGGAAGGATCGCCGGAGCCCAGTAGGCGAGGCTGTGGTGGCTAGGAGCCGCCACTACACTCCAGTCTGGGTGAACGAGTGAGACTCCAACCTCAAAAAAAAAAAAAAGTTAATCATCCTATAAGCATGAATAAAACTACATTATATTGTTTTGCTTTGATTTTTGTTTTTTATGTATCTTTTCTTAATTTTAAAGATGTGGGGTACAATTCAGGGATAGGTATACAAGCGTTGATTATGCAGGTGCCCTTGTTGATGAGGTGTGCCCTCCCTCTCCTAGCAGTTTCCCTCAACTGCCAGTCCTACCCCCCACCCCGGCAGTTTCCAACTACTGCCAATCCCTTTTTTATAGTATTATGATAATTTAAAACTATTATCATATATCATATATATTATGATATAGTATTATGATAATTTAAAACTACGTCATAAATTATGCAAGAGATCTTACTGTCAGCAGTGCCATGTATTTCTGAAACTATCAGATCAATTAATTTATTCTAGTTGTTAATATAACATATTTATTTAAATATAGAATTCACTCAAACATGTAAACGGAGCTATAAAAAGGACATGGAGAAAGAGAAGAATGAATAGCCAGAGCACAGAAGATTTCAGACCAGTGAAACTATTTTATATGAAACTAGAATGGTAGAGACATGTCATTGTACTTTTGTCAAAACTCATAGAATGTACAACACCAAGAGTAAACTCTAATGCGAACTATAGACGTTGAGTGATATCAATGTGTCAATGTAAGTTCATTGATCTTACCAACTGTATCACTCTGTTACAGGATGCTAATACTGGGGGAGGCTGTGGGTGTTTGGGCATGGTGGAAGATGAAAAGTTTCTACTCAGTTTTTCTGTGAGCTTTAAACTGGTCTAATATGTAAAATGTATTAAAATTTTCAAAAAAGAAAACAAAACATGACAGTGAATATTAATGCCATACATTCCAATAGCCCTCCATAATCTTAATGTATAAGCTGTTCACGGTGGCTTATACACAGCTTGTAATCAAGTGGCTTTCTCATTGGGTGAAAAAATATGCTTATATAAATTTATATTTTACTATAAAATAGGCTTCATTAAACTGTGAGTATAGGTTATAGAACCCTCCTCCATCTTCGATTGAACCTGATCTCCCCCTCCTGATCTCTTTTCTCTGATCTCTCCCACCTAATCAGTCTTACACTTTTGTAATCCCATCCACTTAACTACAGGTACTTGTGCCTCTTCTTCACTGCAAACAAGAGATAAAGAACTTCTAATAATTATCCTTATATATATCGTCTTTTATATTATCTCTGTAAAAACAAAAGCAAGTTATCGAATTCTCTCTCTCTCTCTCTCTCTCTCTCCCCCCCGCCCCCTTTCTTTTTCCCATTCTTCTTACAAAGGAACACTGAGTACTGAGAACTATTTCTCATGATACTACTCTTTCCCCTACTCCAAGAATTAGTTATGTTTTTGTGTTTCTAAAGCTTCTGGTGCATGTTAATAATTTTTGTATTTCGGGGAAATACCATGAGGTTTTGAAGTAACTGGAACACAAGCGAACTATTGAAAGAGCTGAAAAATCTTGGTGTTACGAGTTAAAAACAAACAAACAAAACAAAACAGAAAAACAAGAAAAACACTTTGGAATTGAACCTTCAAATGAAATTTGTGGGTCAGGAAAAATAATCATCTCTCTGATGACTATGATTTTATTTATTGAGTATGATTACCAGACAACACACAGCAAGCACTGAATATCAGATAAACAACAAATAACTATTTGTTATAAGATTATATAATTTGGGATTTATTAAAGAACCCCTTCTGTATAAATGAAAGAGGAGAACTTCATGTCTTAATGCACAGCACACTGTACTTCCTGCCATCACCATGAGAAGGAACATAATGCTAGATTTGTCTGATTAAAGAAATAATATATAGTTTTTTTCTCAATGTTAATTATTTTGGAAGAAATCCATACTCATCATGACTATTTTTTAAGTCTTGTTTCCTTTACTTCTACTCAGAATAAGATAGACATTCCATCCAAACAGATATTAGAAGACAACTTACAGTGTCATCCTGCCTCTGAGTCCGTTTGTTAGGAAATGCCACACTCTTATTAATGGGAACAAAATTCAGTTCTTTCTCGCTCCACGGGAGACTTATCTAATTGTTCGCTTGCAGGATAGCTTCTTTTTTATTTTTCTCCCTTAAGCGATTAGCTATTTGTCTACAAATGTTTTCTGCACTCATTTTTTTTTCTTTCTGTTTCCAGCCTTTACAGAATAAACTCATGGAGATGCCCTTGCCCTAAAGGTAAACTTTGCCATTTTTCATCTGTTCTGTTTGTGAGTGAATAAGTATGCTTGTGAAAGGCTTAAAATGGAAGCCTGAATCTAGAACCTGGACCCACTGCAGCCTCCTCTCCAGTTTCAGCTTACTCATATTTTGATACATATTTGATTACCATGACTATTCCCTAAGTGGTTCAGGATCCAGAAAGAGGAGATAGGAGAACAGATATCCAATTAATCCCAACACCTATATTTCTTATCTATTTACATCTATAAACTATTAATATAGTCTGCATTTATTAACTACTCATTTATTGGATTTGTGTGTCAGGCAAGGTGCTATGTCTGTCTAGAACTGCTCTCTGTTCTGTAAATACGTACTCTCTAGTGGAAGAGTCTCTATTGTACATTTGATTATAGCAGGTGGCAGTAAGGTCATGCGCAAAGGGCCTTGAGAAAAAGAAAAACAAAAAAAATCATTTTACTGAAAAACTCAGAAAAAAAGTATATTTGAGCTGGCTTTCAAATATGCATGAAAGCTCACTGCGTGAAGGTGGAATGAAGATCATTCAGAAGAAGGGACATTTTGCAAAACCAGAAGGTACAAATACACAAGATATATTTGGGAAAGGTCAGCAGATTGAAGTGAATCGAGTATGGAGCATACAGTTATATAGACAAATAGACAGAAGGCTACAAAATATATTGGGGCCAGATTGTAAAGAATTTGGTAAACATTAGCTCACACTCAATAAAGCAAATGGAACACTTTCACAAAAGTTAAATGGCATGACTAGTATTATATTTTAAAAACATGGCTCTGAAAGCAGAATCAAGCCTGAATTGGAACAGAGAGCAGAAAGAACTAGAGACGAGAGAATCAGCTAGAGGCTTTCTAAACTAGAGAAAATAAGGTCTTGCACAAACGGTAAACTAATTTCTTATTAGTTAAGGTCGCCTCCACTGACAGTAGTCTATCATGGCTTCTTACTTCCCAACTGGAAGAAACCAATCATCCTGGTATTCATGAAACCCCCGATTGAAGCTCACACTTCTTATATAATCATTTTCTACTTTACTAGTTTGTCTAAGTGTGCCCCTAAAAATTGTAGTAAGCTGATCTAAAAAAGTCTGAAATCTGTCTTGGCTCCTGCCACTCTGGCTGTGTGACCTCAGGTAAGTATTTAAACTCTTTCTAGGACATTTTTTCTTACTTACAGCTTTCATTAAGGCATAGTCTATGTCTATATTACTATATTTTAGCCCAGAGTTGAGAGCATAATAAGTGCTTAGTAAACATTTACTGATTAAATGGAGTGACAATGATATCTGCCTGAATACAGGTTGAGCATCTCTAACTCGAAAATCTGAAAACCGATATGCTTCAAAATTGGAAGCCTTTTGAGCACCAACATGATGTTGTAAGTGGAAAATTCCACACCTGACCTCACTGGATAATTTGCAGTCAAAACTGTGCTAAATGTACAAAATTATTAAGAATATTATGTAAAATTACTTTCAGCCTATATGTAAAAGTTATCTATAAAACATAGATAAACATTTTTCTTTAGACATTGGTCCCCTTGCTAAGATATCTCATTATGTGTATATGCATATTTAAAAATAAAAAAATGGGAAATCCAGAACACATCTAGTACTACAAAACTTTTTCTAGTGGTCCTATTAGGATCAAATCAAAGAATGTGGGGAATAAGCATTTTGTAAACAGTTAAACCATGTTAAAATGTTACTTGGAGTATTTGGTCCCAAATCTTATATGTACATATTATTGCTATAGTAATGTTGGGTCTACTTGCAATAATAATGCATATTTACTGTAGAAAAAATAAATTGTAGTAAATTATAAAAAAGCAGACATCATTATGCCATGCAGAGATAATCAGCAAGATGTACTTCTCTTCAGGCATTTTTAAAAATGAAAAATACATATTTAGAAAGATCATATAGCACAGAATATCGTATACTTTATTTTTTTATAAATACGAATTGCAAAAATTATGCATGACATTAAACGTTTTTCAACATAATTTTAATAGTTGTAAATTATTTATATATACTTAACAATTGATTATCTGTTTATTAGATAACACTTGTGATTCTATGTGAACAGAATTAAATGGAGAGTTTTTTTTAAATAGAAGTTCATTTACTGAACAAAACATCAAAGGAGCACTTGGCATTGGTATCACATTAATATATTTGGTAATCATATAGAATATTTATAAATATAGTTGTTCCTATTATATAAAATATAAAAATAAGTAAATTAATGCTGGAATAGTAACTATCTATTTCTATCAGTGCCAAAAATGTCAACACAAACTGCAAATCATTATTGTGCACTGGTTACTGTGTGGAATTGGAGTTGAGACCCATGTGTATTCCTATTCTCACTCTGCCATTTATTACCCAGGGGTACCCTTGGCAAGACATTTACCTGCATGAACTTCAGTTTTTGTTTATGTAAATTGGAGAGAATGATAACTACCACACATGGTTGTCATGGAGAATTTATTATATTGTGCCAATAATAGGTTAGCAAAATGTCTGACACGTGATAATCTCTGAGTATATGCCCTTACTATTTATCAATTTAGCAATTATTCTGCACTTATGCCATCATTCTCTTAAATTCTGAGGCATCACAAGAGGGATCTCTAGAATCTTTTCCAGTTACTTCCACTAGGGTGATTATCATCTTTCCCCAAAATAAATCATATAAGTTATTTGTAAAATAAGTAATTTGTCTTAAAATTTTACAGTGGATTAAACACATGTATTCTGCAGAAATATACAATTTATATTTTTCTCATTTGTAAATGGATAAACAATAAAATAAGTTAATTTTTTGTGGCTATCATGCATATTCTGAGGAAACAAAGAGAAAATTCAACTTAAAGCCATTTTATCATATAAATTATGCATTTTAGTTTTCAAACTTTGAATTTTACCCTTTAGAAAGCTAAAGCTCTTCAAAAGAAAGTTTCTTCAAAATACAATTTAAAAAAGAAAGACAGAAAACTATAAGTCTATTCCCACACTGCTGTCACCATGTCCTGCCCGGCAGGCACCGAGCTGTCACTTCCATGGAATGTCTTTGGGTGTACCATCTGTTAGTGATGACAGGCACAGTAGTGCATGGAGAAGGCTTCTACCCTGCCCAGAATTGTATCTAGAGCTGTGGGAGCCTGCCTCCCCTCTGAGACTGCAGCCCAGCCTGTACTGCTCCAAGACTGGCTGTGTCCGTCTCCACTGCTGCCCACCTCCTGCGTGAACTAGCTGCCTCTGGATTGGTCTTCCCTCTTCTACTCTTCGTTTACTAGTGTCTGTTTTCCAAACTGCACTCACAGTGAGAGCTTTTAATTTTTTTTATTTTTTATTTTTTTTGAGTTGGAGTCTCGTTGTGTTGCCCAGACTGGAGTGCAGTGGCCGCCCCCGGCCACCGCAGCCTCGACCTGCTGGGCTCCGGTGATCCTTCCACCTCAGCCTTCCAAGTAGCTGGAACCAGGCACACGCTACCATGCCCGGCTAATTTTTTTTGATTTATTGTAGAGATGAGGTCTTGCCAAGTTGCCCAGGTGGGTCTCGAACCCACAGGCTCAGGCAATCCACTCACCTCGGCCTCCCAAGACGTGGGATTACAGGGTGAGCCATCGAGCTCGGCTTACAGTGAGAGCTTTCAAAGGTACAGCAGACTATGCAACTGCTGCCCTTAAAAGCCATTCCACAGCTTCCTATGACCTTCAAGATAAAGCCCACAGCCCCAGGCCCTGCAGTCTCAGCCCGCCTTCCTCCCCACTTGGTCCGCTTGGTCCATGCCACCTCCCAACCTCACTTCTATCCTCCCAATCTTCAAGTCAGCTGAGCCTGGTCTCCCTCAGGCCCTTTCCCACAAGCCTTGGAATACATAGCTCCTCAACACTCGGCTCAGCACCGCCTCTCCAGGCTGGTCCTGGCCAGGCAGAGGAGCCACTCACCTGCTCTGTTATAGTAAGCCCCTGTGCTGTCTACACAGCACTGAGCACTGTCTATAGCTACTCTGAGGTGGTGAGGGTATTAACTATTTTGTTCCCTGACACATCACGGGGGCCTGAGCATGGCACTAGTGAAACTTCCACAGACAATTCTGAATGAATGAACACCAACACCCTGTGTCAACTCCACACAGAGACACACAGGCCGGCAGGTATAGGCTACACAGATGCAACCCGGTATCAGCTAGCCCCAGACAGCCTGGATGGGTGTGCAGGTGCCAGCGTGCTGACCCAGGCTGCAAGGGATGGACCCTCACTCCCCACCAGAGTCTAGGGCTCCCTCTTTGTCAAAGCCAGACCCACTTTTCCAAGAGCCCAAGGCCCACGCCAGGGCAGCAAGAGCTCCAGAACAGGAGACAGGACACCATGATAAGGTAGCCTGTGCTAGTCAACAGCTCAGGCATCTGTGCCACACATCAGCTCTGGGATGAGTGGAGTGGCATCCTCTGTGCCCAGCACCCTGCTTGTTAATGACTCTGTCCTCTCCTGCCCATGCAGTCAACATTCCTGCCATGAGTCTCCCCAGGACATGGAAAAGAAGATAAGAGACCTGTCCCTACCTATACCCACTCCGCCCCCCATAGTCTAAAAGCCACAAGACAGTGGGCATGTCTGGGCAAACAGGAACATGGCCTTCCTAGAGAAGACAACCAGCACAAGCATCTGCTCTCAACCCATCTCACCAGAAGCTCTCCTGGAACCAGGGCTCAGTTCTGCAGGGTGTGGGAGAGAACACAAGTGTGGCCAACCAGGATGACCCAGAGCCACAGAAACACCAAGCAGGAGGCCGACACAGAGAGGAAAGGATGGACACCACAGTACCCCTGCAGGTCCCTGCTTGTCTCAGAACTCAACAGTGGCCGTGCTGCTCTGAGTCCTAGGGAAAGTCATAGACCCTGACAAAGCAATGGGCCCTGGCCATGTTCAATAGGTCTCCTCCCACAGGCCACTATACCCAAAGTCTCTGTGGAAGTTGTTCCTTAGTCTGAGGTGCTGCCCTGGATGTTTCTTCCAGTTCAGCCCAAGTTAAAAATCAGCACATTTTATAAGATAGGAGAATGCCCTGGGACCACCATAAAAACCTGAGCACAGAGGCATCTTTGGATGAGCCTCTGTTCTCTCAGAAGCTGATGGGAGGGGGTTCAATCTAGCTAGAAAGAGAGAAATGATCACCTTTAGAGGGTCAGGGCCAGTGCACTGAATGAAGTAGATGAGGATGAGCACACTGTGCCCTCTTCCCAGGACTCCTGCAGTCAGCCTTGCTGTGACACCCAGATGTCATAATCCTATGGCCACAGACCTGTTTCATATACATGCAGAAGAACTTGTTTATGGCTTAATCCCAATATAAATCGAGTGTCCTAGGAATTACTTCTGATATTCTGAAAGCCAACTGCTCTGCACTGGCCCGATCACAAGTCCAGCCAAAGGGGACAGAGCAAACAGCCCAGGGAACACCAGGAGACAAACCTCTTAGCACTGAGGATAGCCAGGTGCCCTCCAGGACTGCCGATCGCCAAGTTCAGTGAAAATCTGAGGGCCGGACTCCCAGCATCAACATTCAACCCCCCTTTTAGAAAGAGGAGAGCAGGGGCACAAGACAGAAGCCCACATTGGAGTCCAGTTCTTCTACTTATTAACTGAGTCTTCCTGGGTCTCAGTTACCTCACCTGTAAATAGGCCCAGGGAGTCCCATGCTCTTCATGTAAGAAAGAGCAAGTGGTACCTGCCTAACACTACTAAGTGATCACTTTCCCATGAGATGACATTCGAGAGGTGCCCAGCATGCACTAGACCTTCACAACACACTGCTCTGTGCCCTGCCTCCTCTTTGGATGAGATGATGTCTAAGGCTCTAGCATTGAGTCCCAATGTAGCTCAAGTTTGACAGACAACAATAAACACATCTGATGGCTTGTCTACATTAGCATGATAGTTAGTACCAAGTGCACAGTACAACCCCCTCCCCAACGAATCAGCCAACACTCCTGCTACCTCCACTTGACCCAGCAGCCAGTGGGAGGCAGGGATAGCAGCACATAAAGGTCTCAGTCAACAACTCTGGAGAAAAGATGACAGAATTCTTTGGGAAGTTGTTTTTAAATTTAAAAAGCATTTGTTGTGAGACAATAAAGCTACTCTTTTATATAAACTATTATTAGAGTCTCTGGCTGAATATATGCAAGAAAGAAAAAAAGAGTAAAAGGAAGATCAAGGATGCTGTCTGTGTGCAGGAGTCCATGCAAAGCCTGAGGCACTTGTTTCATGTTCAGCTGGCAAGACGACACTTCTTTCCTTCCCAGAACACCTCTCCTGCTGCCTCCTGAGTCTGACTCTGACAGCATTCTGAGCCCTGTGGGATGGAGGTCCCCGATGGCTAACCTCATGCCTCTTCTGGCCCAGGAAGAGATGGAAACACCAGGCTTTGGAAACGGGGTCATCAGCTGCAGGGGTCCAGCAGCCAGGGCTAAGGACCACAAGCCTGTGGGAAAGGACAGATACTCACATACTCAGCCTTCTTCATTCTAATTGCCATGAATGGGCACAGCAGAGCTGCAAAGGGCATTCTTGCTGGGGTCAAATCAAGACTCACCAATCAGCCCCAGCACAGGGAGAAAGAGGCTGGAGGAACAGAGTAGGATGACTCCACGAACCTGCGTAACTCCATCCCAGAGGCTTTATTTTCTTTCTTCCGTTCCAGCTCCCCTCTACCTTCTCCCCTTCCACTTCTTCCCCTCCCCTCCACTAGAGAACAGTAATGACACTGAAATCCACGGAGAGTGCTTGAACCTAAAACCTCCGTGGCAGTTCAGTTCTACTACTCCTTCACAAGGATGGTCTCAACAACTGTGAACAAGCCACAACAAGGCCCTCTCTTGCTCCAGAAAGGAGCTGCTACGGCCTCTTTCCCTACCCAAATCACAATCATCCTCATGAAGACTGCTGACCCTTTCAGGCCACAGAGACACTCACCACCCACTTAGGCTCCTGGAGGACCAAGGGGACATAGCGGTCGTACTCCTTGTGGGAGCAACAGAAAGACCACAAACCAAGAGCGGGAGACCAGGTGAGACAGACACAGCCATATAAGGGACAAGCACAGATAACTGCCCTGGAAGCGAGGCTGGTGCCAGAATGTAGGGCAGGCAGGGCAGCAGCCCCAAGAAGTGACAATATTTACCAACAGGGTAATCCGTCATGAGGCCAGAAGTGGGATGTGCACCCACGATGGCTATGTAGGCAGTGGGGGACACTGGAAGCCTCTGCATGAGGCTCCAGCTGTGTGGCTGGAAACAAGCACATTCGGTCCAAGAAAGTCACCTGAGAGTGGGCTCTCAGCACTGACATATAACCCACTTCCTGGGTACTGATACTGATTTGATACTGACACTGGCTCAAAGGCATGCGTCCAGATTCATCGTGTGCAGCCCCAGCCAGCCCTGATTCAAGGACGATTTGTGAAATGAAGACACACAGGATTTGTATCATTTATTCCATTTCCCATACCTGAATCACCTTCCCTTTGGTGCAGACAGTCACAATTAGGAAATAAAGGTCCGAGGGGAAGTCTGGTCCCCCAAAAGGCAGGCAGGGATGGGTAATGGCTGGCCAGCTCCAGCTGTGTACAGATGCTCCTGGGGGCAAGCCAGTCCTCCTGGCAGTAACAAGAGATGCTGTGGAGATGTACCGCCAGCTGCTTCGACCATCATCTTGGTTTCTGCTTTGTTCTGTGCCTTGGCTGGTGTGCTTAAGATGATTGGAGTTTGCCCACACCATAATCCTCTACCGATCATATGTCCAGAAGTGCTACCATCCCAAGCAGGCAGGGGTGCAGTCATCCTCAGCACTCTTGTCCAGCTGCCAGCGCTGCTCAGGGACCCGCACCTCGCAGTGCCAAGCAGTCCACATGTCACCCATGCCAGCTTCCCTGAGGTCAGGTGAAAGTTCACATCAAGCAACAAGCAGTGATTACAAATTATAATGTTTCACTTTAACAAAAAACATAAAAACTATTTTCAAAATCCTATGTTCTATGTGACAATTTTTTTTTTTTGAGTTGGAGTCACTCTTTCACCCAGGCTGAAGTACACTGGCATACTCACGGCCACTGCAGCCTCAACCTGCTGGGCTCAGGCGATCCATCTCCCTCAGCCTTCCAAGTAGCTGAAACTACAGGTGCGCACTACCATGCCCAGCTAATTTTTTGATTTATTGTAGAGATGAGGTCTTGTAAAGTTGCCCAGGCCGGTCTCAAATCCCTGGGCTCAGGCAATCCTCTCAACTCGGCCTCCCAAAGTGCTGGGATTACAGGCTTGAGCAAACACACCCGGCCTAAAATCCTATGTTCTAAAGTCTGAATGAAAGCAAGAAACTTACTCATATATAGGAGTATTCTTATCAAAATAAGGAAAGCAGTCACTTAAATATACAAGTAGGCAATTCCTTCAGGTCCCCTCCCATTGTGGGAGCTTTTCTGCCCTCTCAATAATCCTTTCTCACAAGAAATAAAATAAAATAAACATATAAACTTCTTTGAAATACAAAACCATTTTTAACTTCTTTTTACAGTATTTTCATTTCAGATATGACTTACTGAGCAACTCTGGTGTTCCAGTGGATATGTCATACAAGATACTGAAATTTCTTTGACCTATTAAACAATGTCCTTGAAAATGAATTTTCTTATTTAGAAACCTAATTAGTTTTCTGGTCATGCCTATAATTCCAGCACTTTGGGAGCAGAAGAAGGAGGATATCTTGAGCCTAGGGTTTGCGACCAGCCTAGGCAATATAGTGAGACATTGCCTTTACAAAATAATCAAAAAATTAGTGAGGTGTGGAGGCAGACACCTGTAGCTCCACCTACTCAGGAGACTGAGGCGGAAGGATCACAAGAGTCCAGGAAGTCAAGGCTGTGGTGAGCCATGATCGTGCCACTGCACTCCAGTCTGGACCACAGTGAGAGACCCTGACTCAAAAATAAGAATAAGGCGGGCTTGGTGCTGAGTCTATAATCCCAGCATTTTGAGAGGCTGAGGCGAGTGGATTATCAGAGCCCATGGGTTTGAGACCGGCCCAGGCAACTTGGCAAGACCTCATCTCTACAATAAATAAAAAATTAGCTGGGGATGATAGTGCATGCCTGCAGTTCTGGCTACTTGGAAGGCTGAGGTGAAAGGATCGCTGGGGCCCAGCTAGTCGACAGTGGTGGCCGTGAGTGTGCCACTGCACTGCAGCCTGGGTGATGGAGTGAGACTCCAACTCATAAAAAAAATAATAAAATAATAATAATAATAAAAATAAAAAAACATGTACTTTTTTGTACATTCTTTTTATAGGCTCTAAGGAGGAAATTTACAGATTCTCATCTTTTATGATCCACACATCTCAGCACAGTTCCTTTCATTTCTAAAACACAATTTGCTCTAAAAGAGGTGAAATTTTACCTGTGTTACATAAGGCTACAGGTAGTGGGAAAAGTGGTCATCGTACAAATTGATGCACAGGCTGTTTCTTAATGATGTATGGATTCTTTAACATATGACCGAATCTACATTTAAACAAAAAAATGAATGGCATGTTAAGAAACCTAATCTTTTAAAGTCTATTTCTACTTCTCATGTATAAAAAAGACATATAAAACTTAAACATAACCAAAAATAAAAATAACTGCAGAGCTGACTTTTTTTTTCCATCTACATTATTTCCCATTACTTAGGCAAGCATCATCTACAAACAATTCAAAATCAGGAAGAACTCAAATAAAAATTCCTAGCCTTGATAATGAGTGTACACAGGACAGTGTAACTTCCAGATGCAAGAAACAAATTTGTACCTGCATTAGTGATTTATAACTTGTAGTCCCTTACACTTAGCTATCCATGAAGAAAACAAAAAACAATAAGCTTTTATTTCTTGTTTAAAAAAATATTAAACTAGATAATAGAGTCACATTGTTCAAAATTGATAAGATTTTAAAAAGCAGAATCAAGAGAATCAAGTCAGGCACTTTGGGAGGCTGGGGCGAGAAAACTGCTTAAACCCAAGAGTTCAAGACCAGCCCAGGTAGCATAGCAAAGCCTCATCTTAAAATAATTAATTAATTAATTAATTAATAATAACAACAACTGGGAAAGCACTATTCTTGTCCTTTCAGCCCAGGGAAAGGTCACAGAATGAATAAAGAAGCAGCACATTCTGACAGAGATGGGTTTAAAGATTTTTCAAGAGTGGGTTAAATCTTAACAGAAGACATCTACTGAATTATGTGATGGGGAGACAGGAAGTAGCTAAAAAAAAATTCTTCTGCAAATTTGACGTTTAGAAAAAATGCATTTAAACTTCAAGAACACCATTAACACTAAAACGTCTAATATTCAAAGAGTCTGTCAGGGTCCCACACCTGCATGTGTCCTCTTACCAATGTTCGCAGATGTCTCTGAGAGGCGACACTGGAAGGCAGGGCTCAGGGAAGAGGGGAAAGGGCGTGAACTGGGCTTAAGGGGGGGGTGGAGGAAGGTGGCAGGAACCATGGGTCTGGAGTCTCCTTCGGATTCCATCACTTAGAAGCTGTGTGGCCTTGGATGTCAGGTCCTCTTTCCGGGCCTCACTGGGAAAACAAGAACAAACGAGACAAGGTATTTCCTTCCCTTCCGTGTGACATTCCGATTGTTTAAAGAGGAGGGGGTGCACGGAGTCGAAGGGCTGGGGTGGGGGCTCCAATACTTGAAGCCCAGCTTCCCTCCTGCCTCTCCAGCCAGTCTCTACCAGCCTCCCGAGCGCGGGACTCGAACACGGGGTCTCTGAGCCTGAGATGGGCTCCATCGAGCCGTCCGAATTAGAGGCACCGAGACGTCTCCACGACAGCCGCGCACCTCAGGGCAAGCCCCACCGGCGGGGACAGGGGCGGTCCCAACGGCTCCATCGGACGCCATACCCCCCTTGAGAGAGGGTCTGGGAGGCGGCGCCCGCTCTGCTGGCTACGCCCAGCGGCATCGCTATTCGGAGCTCCAGGCCAGCCACCTACCGCCTGCACAGCCCCGCTGCAGGGGTCGCAGTTCTCCAGCCCCGCCGGGCCGCCGCCGCCTGGGTCTTAGTCCTAGAACGTGCGGCAGAGTTCACGGAAAAAAAAAAAAAAAAGCACAAAACCTGCGCAGGCGCAAGGCAGCCTGGCCGGAGCTGAGCGGGCACTGGAAAGAGCGCACCCTATTGGCGGCGGGCGACGCAACTGCGGTGCAGCGCGGCTTGGGCCCTGCCGTTTCCAACCTGCTGCATCAGCCAGAATGAGTGTGTCGTGGGGGCTCTTACAGCAAACGGGGAGCTGTCCTTTACTTTTCCTCCCTGTGGAGTGCCTCCCTGGAGCTGGTTCTGCAGTTAGAATATTTTTCCCCCAGACTGGGCAATATGGCCAGACTCTCGTCTCTAGAAAATAAAAATAAAAATTATGCGGGTGCGGTGGCACACACCTGTAGTCTTGCTACTCGAGTGGCTGAGGCTAGAGGATCGCTTGAGCCCAAGAGTTCCAGGCTGCAGTGAGCTATGGTCACACCACTGCACACTCCGGCCTGAGCAGCAGAGTAAGACCTTATTCCTTCCCCTATCCCCACCACCCCCCAAAAAAGAATTCGTTTCCTAGCTGGGCTCCGTGGCTCATGCCTGTAATCCCAGCACTTTGAGCGGCTGAGGTGGGAAGATTGCTGGAGGTCAGCAGTCTGAGACCAGCCTGGACTACATAGCCAGACTCCTTCTACAAAAAACAAGCAAAATAGCCAGGGTTGGTGGCATGCACCAGCATTCCCAGATACTCACGAAGCTGAGGAGTGAGGGCCACTTGAGCACGGGAGGTTGAGACTGCCGTGAGCCAAGACTGCACCACTGCACTCCAGGCTGGGAGACAGAGTGAGATCCTGTCTTTGTTAAAAGAAAAAAAAATTCTTTTCTCCACGTCTAAATCTGATCCATTCCCTCTTGGAGGATCCTGCTCACCCTCCAGGCCCAGCCCAGGGACTGCCCTGCAAGACTCCCTGATCATTCCCTCTGAAGAGTTCTCGCCTTTCTCCTGCCTGTGGCTCAAGTGGACCTGTGTCTAACCCTTCCTACAGGCTGTGCTTGTGGGCCTGCCACTTGGTCGTCTTCCATGCACCTGGTGTAGTGCTGAGTAATGGTCAGTGCTAGGGTCACACTCCTTCCGGGACCTCCAGAATGTTAGGTCAGGCCTGCTAGGGGTGTGGGGTGTCTGGTATGCGATCCTGTGCCGCATGAAAGATGCAAAGAATTGCACAGAAGTTAGAATAGAAAAAATAGTTTATTTAAAAAGTAGATTAGAGAGAGAGAGAAAAAGAAAAGATTCACCTCCCCAAGGTAGGGAAGAGGGCAAAAGTCAGGAAACAAGGCAACAGCCATAGCTCAAAGAACCACACCAGAATCTAGTAAGGTAATGGCAAAATGGCTGCTTTTGGTTGAGTCCTTTTAAAACATTTCCCTTGAATGCGGGCAGGTCGTTAAGGTGGCTGGGTGGTGGTCTGCTCCACGTCATCATGAAGGGGCAGGTAAGCGCAGGTACTGGCGTTTGATGATGTACAACAGGCAGTGGGCCGGTTAGTCGCAAGATTGCTGCCATGGCAGTGGGCTGGATGGGAGGAGACAAAGGGAGAGGGTTTTCCTGCAAGAGACTTGTCAGACATTTGCAATCCACAAACTCCTTAGCAAAAAAGTTGTCTATTATCATTTCTATGGCTCTGTCCTTGTCTTGTATGGAGGGAGTAGGGTAGGCTGCCAGCTTGGTCTGCAGTAGAATGTCTGAAAGAGTCCTAAAACCTGCCTATTAGAAATTTATTTTATCTATGTCTAACCTGTGCTAGATTCAAAGCGTGGCAGGAGTAAAGTCTAAGCAAAAACGGTTATGCTGAGACAAAAAGACTATGCTAAACTAAGTTTATTCTAGGTTTCTATGGGTGCCTCCTTTGAACTAGTTTCCAGAGCAGACTACAAAAGCCCATGAACTACTCTTCCAGAACCTTCCCGTGGTACTGGGTTTTTTCTAGGACAGTAGTTCTCAAAGTTTGGAGAGATGAAGGGAGGGGGCAAAAGGAAGCAGAGGAACAAGTTAGAAAAGCAAACTGAGATTGAGTCAGAATCTCTAGAGGTGGGACTAGTAATTAGGGTTAACCAGCCCTCCAGGAGATTCTGATGCAAGTTTAAATTTGAGAACCACTGCTCTGGAAGATATACACAGAGTACTGACTTATAGGATGGAGGTTTCACACCTGGGGTTGTTATATCCAAGACAACACTGGTTGTTTCTGTGGCTCAGAAACACAACTAATAGGAGGGTGGGGTTTTAGGCCTGCAACTGGCCTGGGCCTGGACACTGAGTGGGTTGTGCCTCCTCCCAGTGCAGTTTGCTTCCCAAGGTTGCATGTTTCCTTCTCCCCACTGTCTCTAGGTCAACCCATTCTAGACTTCCAGGGCATCCAAGGCTTCTCCCCTTACTTCATCTTGACTCTGAATCAGAAATAAAATATGGCTCCTCTGGCCAGGCACAGTGGCTCACATCTGTAACCCCAGCACTTTGGGAGGCCAAAATGGGAGGATTAAATGAGCCCAGGAGTGTGAGAAAGCTTGGGAAACATAATGAGACCTCATCTTTCAAAAAAAAAATTAGTTGACATGGTGTTGTGCTCCTGTAGTCCCAGCTACTCAGGAGGCTTATACAGGAGAACTGCTTGAGCACAGAGGTTGAAGGCTATGGTGAGCCATGATTGTGCCACTGAACTCCAGCCTGGGTTATAGAGTGAGTCGTTGTCTCAAAAATAAGAAAGAAAATAAAGAAATGAAAAAAAGAAAAATGTGGTTCTTCCACTCAGGAACAGGCCCTGGTTAGGGAACAATCTTTCTTCTCTGCCTTCAACTTCTCCCTGTCTTAAAGATTCCTTCTCATGAGAAAAACTCTGCCTTGTTCCAAATCCTCTTCCACTCTCCTCCCTTTCAGAGCTAAGTGTCTTAGAAGAATTGTCCATGCTCTTAGCCTGTAGGTTTTCACCTCCCACTCCTCAAACAAGAAACCAAGTTTCTGTGTCCCACCATTTTCATGCCCTGCTATAGTCAGAGCACCTACAACCTCTACGTTGCTGACCTTAAGGACCCTTCTCAGTCCTTACCTGTCTTGACCTCCACAACAGCAAGGTCTGAGGATCTCTCCCTGCCTTTAATAATCTCATTTCTTGGCTTCCCGGGTACCACAAATGCCAATTTCCCCTGCTACCCTTCTGATTACTCCTCCTCAGTCTCCCTTTCAGGGTTTCATCTGCCCATCCCTCAACATTGATGTTTTTGGGACCTCATGAGAGGTCCCTTCCCTTTCTTTTGAACTTGTGTGGTAGGCATGTCTTGCCAGGTGGCAATAACCTAGGCATGCCCTAAGAATAACCGTATGTTCCTTGGTGAGTGTTTCTTCAGTGTTCTGAGGCATGGACTTTGAGAATGGCTGACATGATGTTTATGGATATGTGGGAAAAACGTCTGGACCCTGGCCTGTTTCTCAGGACGCTGGATGTGCAAGGTGTGGAGGAATGTGAGTCCCAATGAAGCCAACAGCAATTGGGTAAACTGAGGCAGGAAATTCCAGGATGAGATTTTACAGATGTTACAAAGAAATTTACTGATAATAGCCAACGCCGTGAAAGCTGGTTTGCCAGCTGTAAAACATTTGCAGTAAACAAAAAGTAGTTAACTATTTTTGTTGCTAGTTAACTATTGTTGTTGACTAACCTTATCTTGAAACAAAACACCACAATCAGTCAGCCTATTCACAAACCTCTGGAAATTTTCTTTTGCAGAGTTTTCCCCCAAAGACAATTCCTGGTGCACTAAACCCTGACACCCCTCTTACAAAAACACTCCTCTAGTCCCTGCCTTTTTGAAGACAGCAGATATTCTCTCTGTTTGGGCCATTGTGGCCTTGATAATGTATCTTCCCCTTAATAAATCTACCTTTCTGAATTCATTAATGTTTGGTAAATTCTTCTTACCAATCCAGTACACCTGCCATACCCGGTCTGCCACACATAGCACAAGGGACCGAGGCCCTTTGTTTGAAGCTTGTGGAGATTGCTATGTGATAGTCATTCTATAACCATCATGCTTGCCACTAGCATTAGTGTTGTTGGTTTTTTTTCTGTCCATTGGGTCACCCAGGACACCCTATAAGTCTCCAATAAGCCTTAAATCTAACCCATTGTCTCTGGATTTTTTTTTCCTGCCTCTGGAGTACTGTGCTTTCCCTGTTGAACTCACTGGGAGTCCAGCCCAACATTAACTGACAACACATTGGCTATTATCACTCCAGGGAGTTTATACCAATTAGCATTTCTGTTAGCTACCAGAATATGTTTCTCTCTCTTTCAAAAACTGGATTTTTAAAAAACCTTGTTTATTGATCATTTATAGTTAGTGAAAACCAAGGAGGTTAGAGACAAGATATATAGTATAGTCATTCATGTAAAGTTTTTTGTGTTTGTGTGTGTGTACTTGTATATGTGTGCACAACAACTGTCTCAAAGGCAGATTGCCAGCCTCCCACCCCAGCTATCTTCAGTTCCTTAAATATTGTTTCCCACCTCAGTGCCTTTGTATAAGTTGTTCTCCCTGTAGTGAATGCCTTCCCCTGCCCCCTCTTTTCTTAACTCCTTTGTACTGATCTCCCAGGCCTTGGCCTAAATTTCCCTTCTTTAGAGAGGCTTCCCAGTCACCTTCCATCCCCATCTAAATTGTCTCTTCTGTTATTCTTTCTCAAAACTCCCTGTCCTTTTCCTCCATAGCATATTATCACAACTTGACATTATGGATTTGGATATAGATTAATTATATTTTCCCCTGTTATAGTCTAGTCTTGCTCTGTCATCCAGGCTAGAGAGCAGTCTTGCAATCATAGCTCACTACAACCTCGAATTCCTGGGCTCAAGGGATCCTCCCACTTCAGTCTCTTGAGAGACATGTCAGTGTCTTTACCTTGTATCTCTGGCACCTTATAAGTACCAGGCACACAGTAGGTGCTCAAATAGTATTTGTGGCATGAATGAATTGAGAACCTCAACCCTTTGTCCAATTCAATGCACTCATTCGACCTTGTGTGGTGTTTGTGTGGCAGAAAGGAAAATATGGCTTAGTACAGTTAACCCATCACCTGGTACAATGCCAAGAGGGTACAGTATTTTATGGAGAAGACTATATCCAATGGCATGTGAAATTGGGCACAGCAACCAGACTACATAGAGAGTTTATTTGGTATGTGAAAAGCATGCAGGAAGCATAGTCAAATATGAAATCATGTTTAATTTTCTTTAGGTTCTATTGATATATATTGTTTAATTTATTTATTACTATTTTTTGATTCAAGGTCTTATTCTGTCACCTTGACTGGAATGCACTGGCAAGATCACAGCTTACCATAGCCACCATCTCCTGGGCTCAAGCAATCCTCCTGCCTCAGCCTCCTGAGTTGCTGAGACTACAGGTGCAAGCCACGACACCCAGCAACTTTTTTTATTTTTTGTAGAGACAAGGTTGCCTAGTCTGAACTCTGGGGCTCAAACAATCCTCCCACCTCGGCCTCCCAGAGTGCTGGGAATACAGGCGTGAGTCACTAGGCCCAGCAGGTTATATTTATATAAATGTGTTCCAAAATTGTATGAGATTCCTATAATTCTTATATGTCTCAGTATATGTTATCAGTAATAATTATGGTATCATATTAGAGTGTTATGTGCCACAGAGATAACCAAATTCCCTTGTCAATTGCGTCTTTAATCTTAAATCTTTAATTTAAGGTTTTCATCGCATATTCTCATAGTGAAGTAGAAATCACATATTACAGGGTATTATGGATGGTACAATCCTGTTTGTAGGTTTCAAAAACAGCTGTATTTGTAGATGCACAGACGCACAGTTAAGAAACTGAGGAATGATAGTCTCTGGGGAGTTTGGACTGAGATTTGGGATGAAAAGGAAAAGTTTAAATTTTTCACTTCTTACCTTCCTGTACTGTTTGAGTTATTAAACTTTGAGTATATGTTAGCAACATATAAACTTACTTGCAGATGACAGAACGCCAACCAAAAGACATTAACACAAAAAGGAAATGCATTAATTTGCTCACCTTTTGGGCCAGGGCATCGGGCAGCGCTGTGTCCAGAGAGCATTGTCAGGATTTGGCGGGGTAGTCTCTTGGTTCCTCTTCCCTCCTCTATGAATGCATTCACAGGCAATCTCTCCCTCTGTCATGGAAAACAGCACCAGCCACTCCAAGCTTAAGCGTTCATCCACTCAGCAATCCCAGTGAAAACAAAAAGAATCCTCTTCCCAGAGTTTCCAGGAAAAGTTGTGGGGTTGACATTTGTGGAATCGGTTCTGGCCACATGTCCATCCCTGAATTGCCCACTGAGGCCAGAAAGACGGATGAGGCTGAGGGACCAGGAGAGATTGAATAGCCACCCTGGACCCAAAGGTGGGCTCGGTTTCAACCAGACAATGATTCCAGCAAGGAAAGTTGAAGTGCTATCCCCTAAAGATGAGGAAATGGTCCCTGTCAAAGAACAGTGATCTGCCACACATGTTCCACATACAAGCTTAAAGGGAGAGAGAATTTTAGAAGGAAGCAGTGTGCCTTGTCAGAGGAAAACCTCAGAATGTGTCAAACATCTCACTCTTGTTAGAAAGGAAAACAAACACTCTTGATGACAACAATTGAACCCAGGGTGGAGGAACCTATCTTTTTCCAGAACCCAAAGGTGCATTTGTTTGCTGGAAGAATTAGGCTGGTAAATGTTGGGTTAAATTAAATAAAGCAAAGTATATTTATATGATGGGGAATATGTAGCATTAAGATGATGTAGTAAATGAATATCGATATGCAAAAATTTGCCAAAATTACTGTAAAGAAAAATATGCAAGTTGTAAAACCATATTTACAATACAATCTCACTTTTAGGTTTTATTTTTTTGAGTGGAGTCTCACTCTGTCGCCCAGACTGGAGTGCAGTGGCCGCTGCCACCGCATGCTGCTGGCTCCAGCGATCCTTTCACCTCAGCCTTCTGAGTAGCTGGAATTACAGGCATGCGTACCACCTGGCTGATTTTTTGATTATTGTAGAGATGAGGTCTCGCTGCCCAGGGTCTGGAAGCGCTCAGGCAATTCACTCACTCAGCCTCCAAAGGCGCGGATTACAGGCTGAGCCACCGAGCCCGGCTCTCTTTTAGGTTTTAAATGCACATGTGTACATGTATAGAAGAACTCAGAACTAACTGCTATCTCTCATTGGTAACTTTTCTAGGTGGAGATGCTAAAATGGCTTTATTTTAGTCTCTTTCCATTCTTGTATTTTCTAAATTTTCTCCAATAAATGTTTATTGCCTTTTAAAATGCAATTTTAATTTTTTTCTGGTTGATTACTTTACAGAGTCAAACATTCCTATGAAACAGGATAAAAAGCAGTGTTCTGCCCCTCTCTTCACCTAGTCCTCACTTCCAGTTCAATACTTTTAGATGTTTCTTCTAGTATTTTTTCTAAAGAACATGTTTACATTGCTGCTCTTGGTTTTCCAGATCCATCTAACACATATTGCCTTTCTAGTAAGCAATATGAAGAAAACTCTGCTGGAAAACCTCTGAGTACAATTCTTCCCTCACTCTCCCAATACAACTTTTATTCAATTTATATTTGTTGTTCATATGATTTGGACCATGTATTGTTCCTTGCAGACCCACAAAGAGTATTCATAGTTCCTTTCCTAACACATATTTCTTTTAAGGACTTTAATCTGATGCCGAACACCCTGCCACTATGTGGGAAACATAAATGAAAAAAGAAGTCCCATTAATTTAATCGGGGAGAATATTGACTAATCCCAGCAGACCTAAGATGTCTAAATAATTTCACAGATAGGAAAATATATGAGTTGAACATTAAACCGGAAAATACATCAATTGAACAATAAAAAACAGTTGAAACAAATAAGACACAACAAGCTGATGTAATGTGGGTGTATTTTACTCACCAAAGGAGGAAGAGGAGACTTCTGGCGGCTGGAGGTGGGCTGTTCTCTGGAAGGTATGTTCTTGCTGCACCATTTTCTTCACCAACATTCTGGGTTCTTAGTTATCTTTCACTTAAGTCACACTTAAAAATAAAGTATGGAAATGCACCTGTGGGGCCAAAATGAGAGCACTTCAAGACACATGGAAACAACATGCATGCCCAGTAGACTGAAGGGTTGTAGACGTGCTTTCTTCCTTGCATAACAAAGAATTTGGGGTTCATCTAAATGAGACAAGTAACTCAAAAGTTGCCCAACGTGCAACTGGTAAATGTGTCATGCCTGAAATTAAATCAGATTATCATGTCTTATAGCACATATATTCATTTAGTGAGCTTCTGGGTGAAAACATGTTATTCCAAAGATAAAAATAAAATGAAGGATCAATAAGAGTTGTCTGAAAAGTGGTATAATTTCAAGAGCTATTATAGAGAGTAAAATGTAAAAGTCCTTATAAAAGGTTATTGTACAGTATATTATTTTACTGGTACTAAATTGCTTTTTTTGATGGTTTGTGTTCTTCAAGTATCTGGTGAAATCTTTTGTACAGCTGTTGCTTCTCCACATAGCAACACATGTCAGATAATCTGCCACTTTAAACTTTTACCCCCAAAACACTTGCCCTCTCTTTTCTGTCCAACTCTGGATTACTTTTCCTCTTGAATGGCTGTGCAGCTGCTTTCCTGGTCTTCTCTTTTCCATCCTGAAAATGCCCTTTCTCTTCTCTCCCTTGCTGAATTTTCTGTTGAGCCCATTCTTCTTCCTCAATCCGCTCCCCCATTTTGATGCAACACATCCTTCAGTAACTTTTTGAAGGCCCCTTCCTTTTGGAAGCATACATCCTCCCATGGAGGAAAGTTCTGCCTTTCATTGATGTATCCTGCCACCATTTTCTTTCTGGATCATTTAGACTTTGGACCTCCAGACAGGCGGGCTTACTGTGTCTCACTGTGCAGCTTCATTGTACTATTTGAGTTTCCAGGGAACCTCCTTGACTGTTTCTTCTCATCCAACTGTTGCATTTTTATTTCCACATCTTACATTTTAAAATTTCTACATGTTCTTTCTTGTTTTTCTTTTCTCCTTAGGTGTTTCATTCTTGTTTTATACTTGCAATATTTTGCCTTATTATGGCTACTGATTAAAAATTTGGATAAAGTGTTATTCTGCCCCTGCTTTGTATTAATTGTCTCAGAATTATTCCCCCTTCCCCTCTCCCTCCTTCCCTCTTCCCTCCCTTCCTTCTCTCCATCTCCTTCTTTCTTTCTTTCTGATTATTTTTAGTCTCTGTCTTCCATGTTGAAACTCGTTCCTTAATATTTAATGGACATCTAAAGAGAGGCTCTAGACTGCTGACGGGAAGTTCTCTGCCCATTGTGCCAGCTGGTGAGCTTCACTGCAGATTGGTTAGTGGGACCGGCTGGTTCACTCGGGACTCCCAGCTGTTCACATTTTGAAGCCACTTTTCTGAGCTGTCTAGAACCCTCCAGGCTCCTGCCTGGGGTGGGATGAGTTAGGCTGGCAGATTTATGGTATTCAGGTAGGAGCACCACATTTGAGGGGCCAACTATTCAGAATGCAAATCATGTGTTTAGCAGGTGTCCTGCCCGCTCTCAGATGGCCACGTCTACCAGGCTACCTCCCCAGAGAGACAACCTTCCAACTCTGCCTGGGTGGAGAAGGGGTAGTTGCTGGACCGTGAGGATTGAGTTTGGAGTTCTAAAATCAGAGGCATCAGGAGGTCAGGGAAGAGGGACAGAGAGCTGTGCTAGGACAGGTGCAGGGTCTAGTGGGGGACTCACATGGCTGAGAGCACAGTCCTCCAAGCCAGGACTATGAAGTGGCTGCCCAGCTAGAGGGCTCTCCCCTTGGGGGAGAGTGTGGGAGTAGAGGGATGCGTGTGTGCAGTGCTCATGCATGCATATGTGTGAATGTGTGTTCATGCATTTAAAAATTTCTACATGTTTCTGATTTTAGGTGTTTCATTGTTGTAGTTGCGATATTTTCTCTTATTATGGCTACTGATCGAGTGTGTGTGTGTGTGTGTGTGTGTGTGTGTGTGTGTGTGTGGTGTTCACACAAATACAAGGCATGAATGAAAAACCGTGAGGCCTGACTTCATGTAAATGGGAGGCTCACATGTGCACACACATGTGCACACACCCAGGTGTTCACAGAGCCAGTCCTCTTTGCACACAAGGCTCATGTGTCCTCTGCCCCCAATCCAGGCAGATTTGGAGGCTAATATTTCTCTCTGTGACTGCTGGAATGTTCTCGAGCACCATGGAAGCAGCAATGCTCACTACTCTTACAACAGGAAACTAGTGTTTGGTGACTTAAATCCCAGCCAGACACTGCATTCTGCCCTTGTATGCAGTAGTAGAAGTTTACAGATAAGGAAACAAATACTTGAGAGGGACATCACACACTGCATCAAACTGTTCATAACTGACCAGAGCACATCTGAACCTGGATTTGATACAAACTTGGGCTCTTTCCCATGTGTTCAAGAGGTCAATACATTTGTTAAGTACCCACTATGTGCCAGGCACAGTTTACATTGCTGAAGATGCAGCAGAGAACTAAACAGACATAAGTCCCTGACCTCACAAAGCCTCACCAGGGAACCAGATACAACAGGTCACCAGAGCATGTTGGTGTCAACATTCACCCAGCCAGGGAAGGCAAAGTGAGAGGAGACCTGCAGCATGGTGGCCAAACTTTGGGGGAGTGACCAAGAGCTTTGGGAAAAAGAGACCTCTGTATACAGACCCACAGGAGTGAGCGGGAGCCACAGAATCATCAGGGAGAGTGTTCCAGGAATGGAACAGCAGGGTCAAAGGTCCTGAAAGGGAAGTCAGCTGAGTTCAAAGAATGTTCACAAAATAGCACAGCTGGGGCAGAGGCCATGACAGAAGCAGTGGTCACTAGGCTTCCTCCAGCTGTGGGATAAAGTGTGCACATTGCCAGTGCCGTACCCACACTGATGCTCTAACTCCCACAACTCCACACTTCCGTTTATGCCACACTCCTGGCCTCTCTCCCTAGTAACAACAGGGACTGGAGGCTGGGTTTTGTTCCCAGGGAAGGAGACAGGGAGTCTCTAGATTTCCCTGGCATCCACCCAACCGAAGAGCCTGCAGGGCTGGACCAGGGAAGATGTGCCCACTCCTCTTACTGCCACAGAGATGGCCTCATGAAACAGTGAACCAGCCCAGAGCAGCCTGACAGCCCTGCAGACACCTTGCTACCAGCCATCCCCTGCTTATTGAGCTAAAAGGGTAGTTCCTGTTCCTAAGACCATGTCTCTAGCTTCCCTGATCTGGCCTGAGCAGCTGACCATCTCTGCACCTGGCGGTGGAGAAAGTGTCTGGAAGACCACATGGAGCCGGCACCCCTGCTCCCTAGGTCTGGCTGGAGAAATGCCCCACCTTGCCTCTATTCCAGACGCAAACTGGGCTGGGTCTGGGAGGCCTGAATGGAATCAGCACCAAACTGAGGGAAATCAGACACAGAACAAAACAAATTGAATTTTTTTGAGGAAATAGACTTTTGCCTCTCCTATTTCCCTTTTATTTAATTTTAGGGTCTCAGTATGAGTTAGTTACAAACAATCATGTGTTTCACTCATTCATCAATGAGTATTAAATTTTTTTATAAACAATATTTTTTATTATGATATTGTGGGGTACAGTTAAGGGTTAGGTATACAAATATGCTTTGTTTAGGCACCCTTGTTGATAAGATATTTACTACCGTAATTCCATCTCCCTCCCCCCTCATAATTTCCCGCTACTGTCAGTCATTTTCTTGTAGTATTACACTGGATCTTCAAGGTCCACTATATGAGTGAGAACATGTGATACTCAGATCTTTGTTTCTGTGAGAGGTCACTCAGTATTATAGACTCTAGTTCCATCCAGGTTGCTGCGAAATTCATGATTTTGTTCTTTTTAATGGCTGCGTACTATTCCACTGTGTATATGTACCACATTTTTATAATCCACTCCTCTTTTGATGGACAGCATGGTTGCTCCAGTTCTTGCCATTGTGAACAATGCTGCAATAAACATACGTGTGCAGGTATCTTTTTTATGGAGAGATTTGAGTTCTTCAGGGTATATTCCTGAAGGGGGATTGCGGGGTCATATGGGAGGTTGATATTTAGAGCTTTTAGGAATCACCACGCTGCTTTCCACAGAGGTTGCCCTAGTTTACACTCCCACCAACAGTGTAGAAGTGTTCCCTTTCGCCACACCCTCTCCAGCAGCTGTTATTTTTTGAATTTTTGATAACTGCCATTCTGACTGGAGTTAGGTGGTATCTCAGTATGGTTTTGATTTGTTAATGATTAGTGAGGTTGAACATTTCTTCATGTTTCTGTTGGCTGCTCAGATGTCTTCCTTTGTGAAGTGTCTTTTCATATCTTTTGCCCATTTTATAATGGGGTTGTTGGTTTTTTTTCTTTTCAGCACGTTTGAGTTCCTTGTAGATCCAAAATGTTAAGCCTTTGTCAGACCTGGAGTTGGCAAATACTTTTTCCCAGTCTATAGGCTGTCTCCCTGCTCTATTGATGGTTTCTTTGGCTTTGCAGAAGCTTATCAGTTTAATGAGGTCCCGCTTGTCTATCTTCTCTCTTTTGGCCTGTGGGCTTTGGGTTTTGTTCAGGAATTGGATGCCAGTTCTGATTTCCATGAGGCTATATCCTTCATTTTCTAAGGTTCTTATGTTTTGGGTTTTACATTTAGATCTCTGATCCATTTGTAGTTAATTTTTGTGTATGGGGATAGATAGGGGTCCTTCTGCATGTGGTCAGCCAGTTTTCCCAGCACTATTTACTGAATAGGTTCTCCTCTCCCCAGTGGTAGGTGGTGAAGGATTTGTTGAAGATGAGTTGGTTGAGAAATTGAGGTTTTGCTTCTGGAATCTCAATTCTATTCCATTGATCTATATGCTTGTTCCTATAACAATACCAAGCTGTTTTGATGATTGTAGCTTTATAGTAAAGTTTGAAGTCTGGAAATGTGATACTACCTGCTTTGTTGTTTGTTTGTTTGTTTGTTTGTTTTTTGCTGAGGATTGTTCTGGCTACTCTTGGTCGTTTGTGTTTCCATATGAACTCCTGTGTTGTTTTTTCTAGGTCTGAGAAGAATGTTGTTGGTAATTTGATGGGTATTGCATTGAATCTGTAGATTACCTTAGATAAGATGGGCATCTTCACAATGTTTATTCTTCCACTCCATGAGCATGGGATATTTTCCACTTGTTTGTGTCATCTTTGATTTCTTTGAGCACTGTTTTGTAGTTTTCATCGTAAAGGTCTTTCACGTCTCTGGTTAGGAAGATGCCAAGGTATTTCACTTTTTTGTGTGTGTGTGTGTGGCTATGGTGAATGGAATTATGCTTTCTATTTGGGTTTCTGTTTGTCTATTATTGGCATAAAGAAATGTGATTGTCTTTTGCACATTAATTTTGTATCCTGAGACTTTGCAAAAGGCCTTTATCAGTGTAAGGAGGTTTTTGACAGATTCTCTTGGGTTTTCAAGGTACACAACCATGTCATCTGCAAAGAGAGATAACTTGACTTCCTCTTTTCCTATTTGGGTACCCCTGATTGCCTTCTCTTCTCTGATTGCTCGAGCCAGGACTTCCAATACTATATTGAACAGGAGGGGTGAGAGTGGACATCCTTGTCTTGTTCCAGTTTTCAGGGGAAATGGTTCCAATTTTTGTCCGTTTAGGAGTATACTGGTGTGGGTTTCTTGTAGATGGCTTCTACTATTTTGAGGTATGTTCCCCATATGCCTAGATGTTCGAGGGTTTTTATGAAGAAGGGGTGCTGGATTTTATCAAAAGCTTTTTCTGCATCTAATGATATAATCATGTGGTTTTTGTTTTGACATCTGTTGATGTATTTAATTATATTCATGGTTTTATGAATGTTGAACCAGGCTTGCATCCCAGGTATGAAGCCTACTTGGTCATGATGGATGATTTTTGAGGTGTGCTGTTGAAACTGTTTTGCTAGGATCTTGTTGAGAATTTTAACATCTTTGTTCATCAAAGATATTGGCCTGTAGGTGTCTTTCTTTGTTGGGTCATTACCTGGCTTGGTATCAACGTGATGTTAGCTTCGTAAAATGATTTGGGGAGAGTTCCATATTTTTCAATCGCCAGGAATACCTTCTATAGGATTGGTATCATATCCTCCTTAAATGTCTTGTAGAATTCTGCTGGAAAGCCATCTGGACCAGGGCTTTCTTTTGTAGGTAGTTTTCTTTTTACGTAGTCAATTTCCTTGATTGTTATTGGTCTATTTAGGATCCCAAATTCTTCTTGTTTCAACCTAGGCAGGTTGTGTGATGTCAGAAAATCTTCCATTTCCTTAAGGTTTTCAAGTTAGTTTCCACACAAGTATACACAGTAGTCTCTAATGATCTTTTGTATTTCTTCAGGGTCAGATGTGACTTCACCTTTTGTGTTTCTGATTGTGCTTATTTGGGTCTTTTCTCTCTTTTTCTTGGTCAGTCTAGCTAGGGGACCATAGATCTTGTTTATCCTTTTAAAGAACCAGCTTTTTGTTTCATTGATTGTTTGTATTATCTTGTCTTCTATGTCCTGGATTTGGGCTTTTATTTTGGTGATCTGAATTCTTCTGATGAAATTAGGGTTTTTGTGGTATTGCATTTCCAGCTTCCTTAGGTGGCTTGTTAGGCTGTTAATTTGTGATCCTTCCATTTTCTTCAGGTGCATTTGTAGGGGTATAAATTCCCCTCTTACTACAGCTTTCATGGTGTCCCAGAGATTTTGGTAAGATGTTTCTTCATTTTCATTTGTTTCCAGGTATCTTTTGATCTCTGTTTTGATTTCATCTTGACCCAGGAGTTGTTTAGCATCATGCTGGTTAGTGTCCATGTCTTTGTGGGTTTTGGGGGACCTTGTTCGTGTTAATGTTTATTTTTATTCCACTGTGGTCTGAGAAGGTGCATGATAACATTTCAGCCCTTTTAAATTTGTTTGAGCTTGATTTATGGCCAAGTATCTGGTTGATCTTAGAATACGTTCCATGCGGTGATGAGTAGAATATGTATTCTGTGGTCTTTGGATGGAGTGTTCTATTGGTATCAATTAAGTCCTTTTGGTCAAGAGTCACATTGAAGTTCCAGATCTCCTTGCTGATTTTTTGTCCTGATTATCTGTCTAGGGTCGTGAGTGGGGTATTAAAGTTCCCAGTTATGATGATGTTAGAGTCAATATCTTTCTTTAGTTTTCCTAGAAGTTGCTTTATGAAAGTTGGCACACCTATGTTGGGTGCATATATATTTAGGATAGATGTTTCTTGTGGTGGAGTGAACCTTTTATCATTATGTAGTGGCCCTCTGTATCTTTTTAAATTTTTGATAGCTTAAATTGTATTTTGTCTGAAATTAGGATCACGACTCCTCCTTTCTTTTGTGTTCCATTCACCTGAAAATTTGTTTCACATCCTCTTACTTGTGTCTGTGCATATCCTTTCTAGTGAGATGGCTCTCTTGAAGGCAGTATATTGTTGCCTGGTGATATTTTATCCATTTTGTCATTCTATGTCTTTTCAGTGGTGCATTTAGCCCATTCACATTCAGGCTAATTATTGAAATGTGAGAGTTAGTCCCTATCATGGAGTTCTTATAGAGTTGTTGTTCTTCCACTTGGTTATTTGTCTTTCTTTTAGTTTTGTGGTTGGTTCATGTGTATTTTATTCTTTTTCCTGTACTCTTCTGAAGAAAGTTGTTCTTTTTACCTTTTCCTCTGTGTTTAGTACTTTCTTAAGTGTTTCATGTAGTGGTGGTTTGGTGGCAGCATAAGTTCTTAGGGATTGGATATCTGGGAAAGATTCCAATTCTCGCTCGCTGATGAAGCTTAACTTGGCTGGGTAGGTTATTCTTGGTTGAAATTCTTTATCTTTTAGGACTCTGAATATAGGGCTCCAAGCTCTTCTAGCCTTCAGGGTTTCTGTAGATAAATCTGCTGCTATTCTAATTGGTCTTCCATGGTAGGTGATCTGGCCTTTTTCTCTTGCTGCCTTTAGGATTTTTTCTTTTATGCCTACTTTGTTTAGGTGAATTATTATGTGTCTAGGAGTTGGTCTTCTTATTTTTTTTCTTGCAGGGGCAGGGGTTCTCTGAATCTCTTGTGTTTGAATTTTTGCATCACTGATTAGATAAGGGAAGTTTTCTTGAATGATCTCATGGAAAGTTTGTTCCAGTGTGGTCTCTGCCTCAGGAAGGCCAATTATTCTTAGGTTTGGTCTTTTGAAGTAATCGCTCATCTCTTGAAGGTTTTGTTCTGTCTTTTTGAGCTTATTTTCTGTGTTTTCAAGAGTTTGGGTTAGTTCTATATTTTGGTCCTCAAGCTTTGAGATTCTTTCTTCTGCTTGGGTAATTCTGCTTTCCATGCTTATCAGTTTGTTATTTATTTCATTCACAATATTCTTTATTACTGTTATCTCAGATATCAACTCCTTTTTAGTTTCTTCTTGTCTCTCCTCAATTCTTTTTAATCTCTCCATTAATGTCTTGATATCTAGGTTTGTAGTTTGAGACCAGTCATTCTGGGGCCTTTTCATTGTTTGCATTCCAAAGTCAGTTTTCTCAGTGTCTGCCCTCCCAGGGGTCTGGGAGAGACCCATATTCTTCTTTTGGTTTTCTTCATTTGTGTAGATTTTTCTCTCTCTCCCCCTTTTCCTCCCCTTCTTTAATTCTGTTTTTCAGGGATGGTGGGGTTGCTTTTGTTTCACTTGTGCAATCTCCTCTTCTTCCTTATGTGGGTCCTCTGGCTTTGTTCACTTTTGAGGTTGGAGTGTGGGCTGTACTTTTTGCAGTTTTGAGGTTTAATTGAGGGGGAAGCTGTGATTCAGAATCTATATGCTGATTCAGCATCCACCAACAGGTGTATGAGCACACTGGAACCTACTTCCCACTGCCTTACAATCTGTCTTTGCAGTGGGATGTAGGTTTTGTCCCTGGATCAAAAGGGGGTACAAAAGAAGAAAATAATGGAAGAAGGGGGGGTCAATAGGAAGTTAGAAAGAGAGGAAAATGAGAGGGAAAACAGACATACATACTAACTAACAGGTGAAAAAGAGACACAAGGCCAGAGAGATGTGAAAAAACATGCAAGAAAAATTTCCTAAATAATACTGGGAGCTACACAGAGACAGACCAATAAAATCATGAAACAGATAGTGTAAGTCAGAAAGCAAAGAAAAGTGAGCAAAACAAACAGTCAAAATTGTAAAATCAAAAGTCAAAATAAGAGATTAGACTAGCTCTGAAATCTTTCCTGAGTGTCTAAAGTTTCTTCAGTTCTGATCTCCAGCCTCTCCCCTTTTTTTTTCGTTGCAGGCAGCTTAGGTTTACTCACAGTTTGGGTTTGTTTTCTTAGCCTGCTGCCTGGGAGGTCTGCGTCGCTTCGTTGCCTTTGTCTGATTCAACTAGGGGAGGGCCTTTGTCTCCTGTTTAGTGATGTTACCTTAGGAACTGAGGTGGAGGCTGCTGATAGGTGGGTGGGACAATGCAAATCTGCCTGGAGAATGGCCAAGGTGGCAGCTTCACTTTTGCGGATCTTTCTCTCCACTTGTCTGGTCCTGTTTGATCCACTATGGTGGACTGTGGTGGCATGGGAGGCACCAGGGATCAGCTGCACAGCTAGGCCTGGATCCGGGGTGCCACCAGCAGGCTGGGGTGGAGGAGGGAGTTGAGAGTTCCCTCCTCTGGAGCTGGGAGCCTCCGATCATCACCTCCTTAAGATATGCTGTCCCTTACACAAGCATGGGGTCACACACTGAGTGCCTCGGCCAGGGTGGGCCCAGAGCTCCAGAGTTCCAAAGCTCTGAAGGGAAGGCGGTGATCAGCAAGGGTGGCCCTGGGCCCTTCACAGGGTACTTCAGCCAGAAATTTGACCAGTATCTCTTAGGGGCAGGTGCCCAGAGCCTCCTGGGTGACCAGCAGCTTGGTGCTGGGTGATGGGTGAGATGATGTAGCCAGGGAGGGAGCCGAGACCTGAGTCTCCTGCGTGGGTGGGAATCATGTATAGTGGAGCAGCAGCCGGGGGTGCAATATCCAGCCCCGTGGAACTGAAGTTCCCTCAGCCTAGGACCAGTGCAGCTGGTGTGGGGGAAAGAAAAGTAAGAGTCTTTTTGGTAACTCACGTTCAGAGAATCTCACAAGTCCACCTATGCTGTCGCCATCTTACCAGAACTCCGAAAATTGGTTTTTCATTTGGTGGCTCATCATAGGTCCACCCGCTGTTTGCACACACTTTCTGGTCTGAGTCCACCTGATGGCCATTCAGGTCAGTGGATCAAGGGGGCCCTCCTTGGGTTAGAGTTCCTCCATCTTCGCATGCCAGGCATGGCAGTCAGCTCCTTCATGGCCAATTCCTCCAAATCTAAAGAATATCGACCTTCCAGTCATTAGTCCCTCCCAAGTTTGTGCTTTCAGGATATTTGCTCTGGGTCATGATCAATCCCTGAGTAGTTGATCCACCAGTAACAGAGATCTGAGTATTAAATATTAAAGAATCCTACTTGAGGATTGCTGGTGGAGAGATGGGCACAGTGCCCATTGCCTGCTATGCCTCAACCTCCCCTCAGGGTTTCTCTCCTGAGCTGCCTGACAGTGTCTTGTGACTTCTATGTCCTGGCCATAGGGATTGGAACTCTCTCCTGAGCTGCCCAGTGGTGTCTTGTGACTTCTGTCCTGGTCACAGGGGACTAGTCCCCCTCCTGAGCTGCCCAGTGGTGCCTTGTAATTTCTGTGTCCTGATTATAGGGATTGCTCCCCTCTCCTGAGCTCCCCAATAGTACCTTATAACTTCTTTTTGGGTCCTGGTTCCTTTTAAGAGGTTTTGGATTCCCTCTCCTGAGCTCCCCCAAAGGTTTGGTGCCTCGTAATTTCTGTATTCTGGTCTTAGGAACTGGTCTACTCTCCTGAGCTGCCCAATGGCATATTGTGACTTCTGTGTCCTGGTCGTAAGGGACTGGTCCCCCTCCTGAGTTCCCCAGTCATACCTTGTGACCTCTGTGTCCTGGTTGTAAGGGACTGATCCCCTCTCCTGAGCAGCCTTCTCCTGGTGCTTTGTGACTTCCGTATCCTGGTCATAGGGACTGATTTTCTCTCCTGATGCTCAGTAGTGCCTTGTGACTTCTGTGTCCTGGCCATAGGAGGCTGGACCCCTTTCTAAGCTGCCTGGTGATGCCTCATCATTGTGGGTGCCACCATGGTGGAAGAGGCTTAGCAGTGGTGGCCACATGCAGACCCACATGTCAGCCATCCACAGTTAGTCATCCACTGTTCCTAGGCACCCAGGGGAGGAAAACACAGATGCAGACTCTCACCTGCATTGGAAAAGATGATGGACTCAACAGAGTGTGTGAACAAACTCCGTGAGAATCAGTACTTACAAGCAGCAGATTCCCCTGGAGAATGGGATGTCCTACTATTGTCCAAGCCTGGGCCCCTCTGATGCACAGGGTTTCACAAAGGCAGTGTGGAAAGCTTGTGGAAAGGGGATAGCCCCACCTCCCTAGAGTCCTTGGACAAATGCTGAGGCTGCTGGTCACATGACAATTTGAGAAAAGGAGGTGTGTTGGGTGGTGAAAAAAGAGTGCAAAGCTATCACTGTCCTCGCCCAAAGGCAGTCAGGAATGGTCAGGTGACCCAAGGGACTCACTGTTTGCCAGATTGGTCTGGCCTAAGGGAGTGAGGAAATGTTTCAAAGAACACAGGCTGTGGGGTCACACAAAAAAGCCAGGCTCTTATGCAAACAGTGGTGACATGGAGGGCCCTACCCTGGAAGACCTCATTAACACAGACTCCAACTGTTGGCCCCAGTCCTAAAAGAAAGGGCTGAGCTGAGGGTACAAGGGTATGGTCTTCAGCTTCAAGGGGTCAAGAAGGTCAGCAGGACAGGGCAGGGAATGGAGGAGGGCTTGGCATGCTCTATCCTTGGAATCAGAGTTGGAAAGAACTTAGACGCCACCTTGGAGGCTGTGAAGAACCAAGGCCTGGAACCAAAGACAGAGGAAGGGAAAGATCCTGAGGAGGAAGATGGGTTCCATCCTGAACCCATTAGCTGGAGACCAGCCGTTGCCCCTTTCCCTCAGTGAGGGCCTCTGCCTGGGGTGATGCCCAGTGAGTAAAGGGCAATTGTGTCTGGATGTAACTAGTGGAAGGACCACGTCATCCAGGTCAGGGGGATGGATAGGTCTGCCTGCACATCTGGGCACTGTAGTTTGGGGGCCCCATTCCTATTTCCAGTCAGTGGCACCCTCTGCAGTGCACAGTGGGGTGACCACACAGTAGGGCGTCTCCTTGATGATGCAAAGACCAGATGGGTCCAGCTTAGCAGAGGGCGCACTCAGAGACCAACCATATGCCTGGATCTGAGTTGCACCCCCAGTGTCAGGTGGGGTGGTGGAGTTTCTGTGAGAGACAGCCTTATGGGGCTGTGTTCATATAGATGTCCAAGTGGTGGGGACAGTCCCTCTGACTGAGGAGGCTGATTCGAGGGGATCCAAGAAGGAGATGCTTGAGCTGAGGTTTCAAGATGAGGAGGTCAAAAACAGACTGAGCATGGGGGCAGAACTGCTCCTGGCAGAGGAGACGGCACAGATGAGGTGAGAGCGGCTGACTCGCCCATGGCCTTGAAGGAAACTAGTTCTGGTAATTGAGTTTGCAGAGATGAGTGGTGTGTGGGAACCTGGATCCCTGAGGAACTTCAAAAGTCTTGCTCAGAGGTTGGCTCCCACCCACTTGCACACATATCACACCTGTCCATCCATTCCTGTACCTTTCTACCATCCATACACAGAACCACGCATTCACCCACTAAGCGCCCACCCATCTATTCATCCATCTATCCACCCACCCACCTTTCCATCTGCCCACCATCCCACCTTTTCCATTCAGCCATTCACCCACACATCTGTTCATCCATCCATCCACCCACCTACCTTTCCTTCCACCTACCTTTCTATCCATCCACCCACCTTTCTATCCATCCACTCACCTTTCTATCCATCTACCCACCCACCCACCTTTCCATCCATACATTTACTCACCTATATACACATTCACCCATCTGTCCATCCATTCCTGCACCCCCCATCTATTCACTATTTACCATCCACTGTGCCCCTTTCTTTTATTATGATCTTTTGTGACATTTCCAAGCTACAATACCAGTCAACGTCCTAGCCAGAAAGGAACCTCACACTCAAAAGGCATTAAGCTGAAAAGAACTCAATAAAGGGGCAGAAAGTGTTATCAGAGTTAATGAATCCAGAGGAAGGGTGGACCCTCGGGGATGTTCCCACCTCTGCCTGTAAGGGTAGAGATCACAGAGACATGAATGTGGAGAAAGGGGCCAGACAGCAGGAGCTGCCGCCAAATGCAGGGGACAGGGGATGGCACAGGGCCCTGCTGCCGGAACTTAGGGATAAAGTTTTATTGGAACGTGACCATGTTCACCCGTTTGCACACACTCTGTAGCTGCTTTGTGCTGTAACTGCAGAGGTGACTAGCAGTGACAGAGACTATGTTGCCACAAAGCCAGAAGTATCTACTATCTGGCCCTTAGCAGAGCACATTTGCAGACCACTGCTGCTGAGGGTGAATTTTGTCCCCTAGAATCCATACATTGCAGCCCTAACCTCCAGAATCTCAGACTGTGACTGTATTTAAAAACAGGGTCTTTAAGAGAGGTGATTAAGTTAAAATGAGGTCATTAGTGTGGGCCTTTATTTGACATGACTGGTGTCCTTATACAAAGAGTAAATGAGGTCATAGACACACACAAAGGGATGATCCCGTGAGGACACAAGAAAACAGTGTCCACACACCAAGGAGAGAAGCCTCAGAAAGTGCCAGTCCTGAGGGACCTTGACCTTTGACCTCCAGCCTCCAGGATTGTGAGATGTATGTCTGTTATTTGAGCCAACCAGTCTGTGCCACCTTGTTGTGGTGGCCCTAGCACCCACTATCATGGAACAAAGTCACTCTTAGAGCCACAGACAGGTAGAGGGAATGGGGGACATATGACCTGGCTGCTCCTTCTACCCCTCCTGGTCTCATCTCTATGGCTTAGCCCAAACAGAAGCAGAGACATCTGGGTGGGGATCACCAATAAAGGTGGCTACCAGAGAACAGCAAGGGAGACAGGCAGAGGACGAATCTGGGGCCAAATGCAGAATAACCAGCACATGCAGGAAAAGTCATGAGAGTGGTGACTTTGCCTAGCACCAAGAGTTACCATATTTTCCCATTCTTGTTTCATCTCCTTCTCCAATTTTTTAAGAAGTAAATCCCAGAAACCATTTAATTTCGCCCCAAAACAGCTGAGTGTGCATGTTTAATAGATAAGAACTTTAAAAAATGACGCCTTTATCATACCCAATAAAATTAATACAACTTACTTAATAACATCTCATACTACTCTTTGCTCACATATCTCCATTGCCTCAAATTTATCTTTTAACAGTTGATTTGTTCTAATCAGGAGCCAAGCCAAGATAACACATCACATTTATTTGCTGAGAAACGGAATCATAGTTCCCCTTGTAGGATTTCTCACATTTTTTGAGTTGGCATCTCACTCTGTCACTTAGGCTGGAGTGCAGTGGCAGGTTTATGGCCACCCTGGAGCCAACCTGCTGGGTTCTGGCAATCCTTTCGCCTCAGCCTTTCAAGTAGCCAAACTACCATCGTGCACTACCATGCCTGGCTAATTTTTTGATTTATTGTAGATGAGGTCTCACCCTGTTGCTCAGGCTGGTCTCAAACTTGCAGGCTCAGGCAATCCTCTCACTTCAGTTTCCCAAAGTGCTGGGATTACAGACTTGAGCCACTGTGCCCAGCTGATTTTTCCCATTTTAAACTCGACTGTCCACACCTCGATGTTATTGTTGAACTTATTCTCTTGTGCCTGAGTCTCCTGCAAACTGGTGGTTAGATGTTAAGTCTCGTTAGGGTCTCGGGTTGTGCCTTTGGCTGTGGTACTTCACGGTCTCCCACTGTCTGTGACGCTGGTCAAAGATGCCAGATTCTGCCTGCTGGTGTCAGGCTCTCTGTTAACTTTTTATCTAAGGATGTCCATGTCTGTTGATCGTGGCCTAGTCCATGGTCTCATTCAACTTTGAAAAATGCTGATTTTCTAATTCATCATTCCTTCTGCGTTTATTAAGTAGAAGCTTCTATAAAGGACATTTCCTCATCAACTATTTCATGATCCTAATATACAAATTTTAAAGGAAAGAGAATAAACACTCAAAACTTTTTATCATCTTTCAGAAAACTAGGTTAGTGGACTAGCTACCTGTGAGTTTTTTCTCAGTATTATTAGGAACTCATAATTTAAAAACATATTTTATGTGAAGTCCATTGTAGTCAATATTTCCTTTAATGCCAGATTGTCCCCCCTTTGGCCAGTGGGAGCCTTTTGAACTGGCTGTGTCCTTTTGACTCAACTCACTGTATCTGGTCATCTGGGGTCTCGTCATTTCCTTGCTTTCTGCCACAGGAAGATGACCCAAGCCCGTGTGTGTCCTTCTTTCTTCAGAGCAGTGGCCAGCCTCTGTCCTGCCCAGTTCACTAGGAGCAGGTTTTGGGGCAAAGGACTAACAGTGTACCAGGAAAGCGCATCACACAAAAACAAGGGAGGTGAAAAACGGGAGTAGGTGGCAAACACAGGAAGGCATCCCCAGGAGTAATGGTGGACAACTTGACCTAAGACAGGAGGCCTGGGCCACGGCATCGCAGTGCCACCTGCATGTGCCATCCCAGGCACTGTCACCTCCTCTGTACCACCATCCCCCAGGGGCACTTCTCACCCCCATCCTACCACAGGGGAGCCAGCTTCTCCATGGGCCTGTGCAGCCTGGGCCCATCGGTTGGCCCCTCCTGGCACCCTCTGCTGTGCATGAGGACTACTCAGGTGCTGTTGGCACTGCCATGACACCAGCTGACAACCATGACAGTGGTGTGACAGTCAAGGCCATGTAGACCAGAAAGCCAGGCAGACAGCCCAGCCGCTAGGTATAGGGGCTGGTAGACCTGGGGCAGGGCATGAGCTGGGTCTGGCCCACTAACCCTTCTGCCTCTGACTCGATGTGCTCGTGTCCCCTTGCAGCGTGCATACCACATGAACAATGTGCCCACAGGTCCTTCCTCTGAGGAGTGGTGCAGGTATAGTCCTTTGGAGAATGGCCCACAGCATTCCCCTTGAGGGACATAAGGCTTATTCTCAAATGACACTGCAGGTCCCACTGCCCATGTGGATCCAGTGGGCAGAATCCACATTCATTGTCTCGGCCACCACCACCAACTTGACTGCAGCTTCCTGTTTTGTGGAATCCCTACCACACACCCTGGTGAGCGTGTTTAGCCCAGGGACAAAGATCTCCACCCAGAAGACCCATGACAGAATGGGAAGGAAGCTGTGTGCTGCACATTGGAGCCTGGCATGCTGGTGAAGAGGTTCATCCTGTTGCCTGCCACCCCTGGTTTCTGGAGCCGTGCACGCCAGCACCGTGCATCGGTCCTGATTCAACATAGTACAGCACAGTATGGCCACCTGCTGGACATCCCTGAGCAGATCCCTGCTTAAATATCACTAGTCCATCCCCCACTTTTATCAGGCCAGGTTAAGCCTGGTGATGACCCCACAGAAGACTGTTGCATCTACTGGTTTTGAGCCAGTGTGTTGTGCCTGTAGTAACTTGTTCTGTGGCATTGTACTACAGGAACCATGTCAACAAAACAGGCCTCCAATCCCCAGATGGTGGAGTTGGCCCACACACTAAAGGAAAAGACAACACATACAATGCACTGGGATCAAACCACAAGATGCAGTTGTTGTCCATGTAGCTCATCACCTGGAGACAGCAGCCTGTTAAAAGTGGGGACGGGCTGGTGACATCTTCACCAAGGTCTGCTTGCGGATGCCTGGCACAGCTGGGCGTGGGTGGTGTGGGCTGCCATCCACTTCCTTCCAGCACTGGCCAACAAGCCCAGCCATTCTTGTCTGCCAAGGATGTTGTAACATGCATGCTGGCAGCCCCTCCCGCAGGAGGGGTCTCTCTGCCTCTGTTTCTGGGACCACCTTTGCGGAGGCTGTAATATAGTACTACACACTTCTGACTGAAGTCAACATTATGTTAATTCTCCCAGAGTCAGGGTCATGTCCTATTGGGAGGCTAGCAGGAGCTGGTTTCAGGACCTCCCTTTCAGAGGAGCCTCCTGCATGTCCAGAAAGCAGCACCAGGTCCTGGCCACCAGGAGGCATGGCCTGGGAGCTCAATTATATACCAGGAACATCAAGGCAGACAAGCTGCAATAGAAACTCCCAAAGTTTCCCAGCAAGACCATACCTGGACTCTGGCATGCTGGTGAGGCCCAACAGAGGCCCCATGCTCTACTACTGGACACCAAGGGACTGCCCTGAACCACAGATGTTCACTGTGACCTGAGCATTAGAGTGCCAGTGTGTCACAAGGTTGGGTAATCCACTGTATGATGAAGATGACACAGTCAGGATTTGGTCTGAGCAACCACAGAAGGCACAATTAAGTGCCATAAACAGGAGGCCCAGACGCCCATGGTTCCTGCTCTTCAGCACAGTGTCTCTCTCAACAGAAGGACAAAATAGAGAAGGTCTGTGCTGTCCCTGCCACATCAAGGAGAACAGCTTTGACCTCCTCGTAACCAGGGACAGACAAGAAAATAATTCACGTATCAAGAGTCAGAGGCACACAGTGGCATCACAGCTGTGCCACAATTGGTACTATGTCCAATTACATTTACCATGGTCTGTCTGCCACCATCTCCATGATGTGGCCTGCTTTTGCAAAGGCTGAAAAAGCGAGCTCAGTACAGGGGTGATGGGAGCTACTATCCCTGCATCCTCTAAGTCCTCGAAGGTGGCAGTATTCTCTGCACTCTCTCTCCGAAAATGAAGTACTGTGTCTTATTTACTATCTTGGTCAGGACAAAGGGCAGCTTCCACAGGGTCCTTCCTATCAAAATGATTTCTACCCTAAAAGCCAGGAATCCAGTGTGAGGGTCTGTTATCTGCTAAGTGTATTCATCCCAGTGGGGTACTCTGACAGAGTCATAACTGAGAACCATCTCTGGTAAACAAGGAGTGGACCCATAGACACCCCCATGTAGTTATCTGGACAGAAAACAGGTCTCTGAGGGAGAGATAAACTATGAGATCATAATGGTATTTCCAGTTGAAACGTAAGATTAGTCTTAATTCACTTGGGTTTTTACTTGTGTCTCTCATCTTCTGTGATGAAAATCTTGGTCCATAATTACACTAGTAAAAGTATACAGCTGCCAATTCTGCACTACATGCAGGGGAGTTTCATGACGATACCAACAATCTCCTCTCTGTATGGGGCTGTAGTGTTGCTCACCTATGTTTGCTGCAGCCTCTGCAGAGGATTGGACTGTGCTGCCCTGCTGAACTTGGGCTGTGAGACTTCCTTTGGCCAGTAAAGTGAGAGGAATAAGAGTGGCATTGGTCATTCAAAGGAAGACAGTTTAAAAGCTTGGGTATCTTTTCCCTCTGCCTCCATGACTGTCATGACATTCCAGAAAGATGCTGTTCCCCTACCTAGGTCGTGGAGGGAGAACACACAGAGCAGAGCTGCAGCCAACATACAACAAACATGTAGCATGGGAGTAAGGGACCTTTTGCTGCGGAAGGCCCTGTGATTTGGGTTTATTTGTTACTACAACATAACACAACATAATGTTCATGGGGTAGTTCCAAACATTAGTGTCTTGTTGCCTGGACCATGGGCCTGTCAGTCACATGCGCTCCTCTCTGCCAGTCTGTTCACCTCCTCAAACCTGCCTCCCTTGTGCTTCTCTGAAAGCTCAACCATCCTCATCACTCTGCCAATTGTCCCCACACCTCTGATGTCTTAAATGACCCTTCTGTTGCCTCTTGAGTTGTAGTTCCAGCTTCTTACTTAACGGTGGGGCCCTGGAGCCCAGACCTCGGAGAGGACTCTCCTGCTTGCTGCTCGTGCCAACTCTCCTCATTCAGTAAGACCCATTCCCTTAGGAGGAGTTCATTAGGGAGCACTGGGTGTGTGGGAGATGAGTGATGTCCACAGTGGCTCCTAAGCATTTAAAGGTTTATTTAAAAGCAATGAAATGGTTTTACTAATCTCCCACAGGCAAGGTCCAGGCCCTGCTGGGGCTCAGAGGCCAGAGGAGGCTGAGAGACCAAGGGAGGAGCAAGGACATATGCTTTGTCATATGAGCTGTTGGCGAAGTCCTGGACACTGTGGAAAGGTGTCAAAAGAGCCCCAACTCACTCATTGGTGGAGGGCTCCTCTGAGAACACAGGACTTCTGCTCCTAGAAACTCAGAGCCAGGAATGGGTTTCACCTTCCTCTGCTCCATTCCCTGTACTCACTCCCCAGCCTGACATAGTTTCTTATGGTTCTTTCAATAACGAAAGCTCTCTTTCGACTTGAGGCCTTTGAGCATGCTGTTCCCTTTACATCTCCCCCTCCTCTTCCCATTCCCTTATTTGTTCCTCAATTTCATAACATCTGAGCCAACAGAAAATAGTCCATCCTGCTTTTATTATGGCAGATGTAGTAATCTAGTTCTTTGCTACTCAAAGTGTGAGCTCTGCACCAGCCACAGCAGCATTCCCTAGGAGCTTGTTCAAAGTAAGTATGCAAAGTTGGGAGGGTCAAGATGGCCGAAAAGAGACAACTGGTGAGTGCGTCTCACCAATGAGGGTCTGAAAAAGGAAATATTAATACTGGTTCTTCAGAGAACCGTCTGGATGTCCATTCTGAAATTCATCAAAGAGACATCAAGGACCACTAAGAGCAAAGGGAAACAAGCTCCAGCCACCTTCAGATCTGGCTCTGGTGCAGAACCAGGAGAGGATCTCCTACAAAGACAAAGGGTGGGTGACTTAAAGAGTTTCACACACTTCCCACAGACCTCTGCAGCCCTAGTAGGTCATGGGAGAAAAACCCTCACCCCTCACCCCCTTCTTCCACTGTTCTGGTCAACGCAGAAAGCCATCCAGAGTCTCAACAGAGGCACTGCTCAGGTTAACATGGAGTCTGGGGGACTCTGGTTCCCTGTGAAGCCTGGTGCCAGCTGCCACCACCCCACCACAGAAAGATCTTCCAGATCACATTCTGTGGCCTTGGACTGGGCCACATGGGTGTTCCTCCCTCCCTCCACAGACCCTACGGGTATCCCTCCTGTCACACACTCAGAAGTATACCAGCTATCACACCTGTCCCAAACTCAAACTGGATCTGCAGTTGCAGCTTGACCTCAGGAGGCCACTGGACTGTGGGAGAAGACAGCCCTCCCACAGCCCCGTCATCACTGTCTTTGCACATTCCATGAAGCAGGGAGGAAACTAGGGGACAGAAAAATCTCTGCAATTCCTAGCTAGCGGGGGCCCACATTGAGCCAGAAGAATTACCCCACCCAAGTGAGGAAAGGGTGCCCAACCCTGCCTGATTGCTTTGGGGGCACTGAGTCAGCAGAGATTCTACCAACCACTCAGCAATGCAGATGCTGGGGCCCTGCTCACACACAGCCAGAGAAGGGAAGTGCCCAGATTTCCAGCAAGGCAGGGTCCTGCCTTCCACACCTGTGTGAAGGAAATGTCCTGTCCAGGTAGAAAATGGCCACCCAATCCCTGCCTGATCACTCTGATGGAGCAGTACTGGCTGGTGTGCCCCCAGACCCCACCCTCACTGCCGTCTTCATCCATCTCAATGGTGGGTCAGAGAGGAAAGGAGGAAAGAGATCCCCTCCACAGCTCCTGGCCAGCTCTACCACCTCTATCCCTGCCACCCATGGGTCATGAAGGGAGCAAAGAAACAAGATACTTCTGCATGCCCACACATCTTTCGCCCAGACACACATGCTGCAGCTCTCAGCCAGGTGGGGTCTCCTGGGACCACGCAGCTGTTCACCCTGCCTGAACATCTGTGTATCAGTACTACCCTAAGGACACAGCCTGAAGGGGTTGCCATTGAGATCCCCCCAACCCCCACCCATGAAGCTACAGCTACCTCTGCCTCTGCATCATATGGTCCAGGAAAAGAACAGGGAGTAGGGACACTAAACAAAGTCAATAGGCTGGGCATGGTGACTAAAACCTGTAATCCCAGCACTTTTGGGAGGCTGAGGTGAGAGGATTGCCTGAGCCCAGGGGTTTGAGACCAGCCTGGGCAAGTTGGTAAGATCTTGTCTCTATAATATATCAAAAAATTAGCCAGGTGTGGTAGTGCGCACCTGTAGTTCCAGCTACTTGGAAGAATGAGATGGAAGGATTGCTTGAGCTTAGCAGGTCGATGCTGGGGTAGCCATGAGCATGCCACTGCACTCCAGCCTGGGTGACATGGTGAGACTCTGGCTCAAAAAAAAAAAAAGTCAATAGGCCGCACACAGCACATACCACAGAAACATCCTTGGAGGGCTAGCGGGAGAAAGCATTACAAAGCCCCATCTTAATAATAGCACCTCTAACAAAAAGACATAAATAAATAAAATAAAACAATTAGAATCTGACCCCACAGATGAGGAGGAATTAGCACAAGCGCACTGACAATCCCAAAAGACAAAGCATTTTACACCCACAAAGTATCCTGTCAGCTCTGAACAATAGATCCAACCATTAAACTGTCCCTAATGACAGATATAAAATTTAGAATGTGAATGGCAAGACCAGTGAGATCCAAGGGAACATCATTGCCCACACATACAGGCTATGAAAACAGTTCATGAAAGAAAGCAGACTTGGCCATCCAGAAAATGAACCAAACTGAACTCCTGGTAATGAAGAATTCACTCCAGGAATTTTAAAGCACAATCATAAGCCTTAGTAGCTGACATGACCAGGCAGAAGAAAGCATTTCAGAGCTTAAAGGTAGACACTTTGAATTAACCCAGTCTGACAAAAATAAATGGAAATTTTTTTTAATGAACACAGCCTTCAAGAGGTATGGGATTATGCAAAAAAACCAAATCTGTCAGACTGGTATTCCTGAGAGAGAAGGGTAAAGTGAGGACAAATTGGAACAAGCTTTCAAGATAATATCCAAGAAAACGTACCCTGTCTTGTTAGAGTAGCCACCATGCAGATACAAGAAATTTGGAGAATTCCTGTGAACTACTATATGAGACAACCATCCCCAAAGCACATAGTCATTAGACTAGCCAAGGTCAGCATAAAGGGAAAAATCTTAAAGGCAGCTAGAGAGAACAGACACATCATTTACCAAGAGAGACCCAGCCAGAATAGCAACAGACCTCTCAGCAGAAACCCTACAAGCCAGGAGAGATTGGGGTCCGCTTACCACTTTCTAAAAGAGAAGAGCTGCCAACCAAGAATTTCTTACCTCACCAAATTAAGCTTCATAAATAATAGAGAATTAAAGTCCTTTCTGATAGGCAAGCACTAAGGCAATTTGTCAACTCCAGACCAGCCCTACAAAAGATATTAAGGAAATTCTAAATATGGAAACCATACAAATCGACCACAAAGTTTAGAAGACAAAGGAATTTCTTAACAGCAACACCTTAGGAACAAATTACCACATATCAATAGCTAACTTGAACATGAAGGGCCTGAACATACCACTTTAAAAGTCCAGCTGGCAAACTGGGTTTTTTTAAAAAATTCATCCTTTTGCTGCTGTCAGGAAACCCATCTCACTTAAATGATACCCATAGTCTCACAATAAAGGGATGGAGAAAGATCTATGCAAATGGAAAGCAAGGAAGAACAGGAGTCACTATTCTTATGTCAGACAAAACAGACTTTAAACCAATAAAGGTTAAAAAGGACAATATATAATGATAAAGGGCTCAATTGAACAGCAAGGAATACCCATCTTGAATAGATAGAAGCAACCAGATATAAAAAAAAAAACAACTGCTATTCAACTTAAGAAAGGACATAGACAACCAAACAATAATAGTGGGGGACTTCACTGCCTATGAGGTACTTGAACATGCAGCACTGCTGACTCCACTGGGGCTGTAAGCAGTAAATGATGACAGCTTGGAGACCTCTGATCCCCCAAACGACAACTTTTAAGCCTGTTTGAACAGTTCTAACAGTATTGAAATTACTCACAAAAGGGCATAAAGTCACCATCTGGGACTCAAGTGAAAACCTGACAGTGCTGATATTTTGGATATTTCCACTATGACATCTGAATAGATACCTGGGTGTGAAATCTGGCTTCATTCCAAATGTGTCCATGGAAAGTGCTTAACACAGTTCAGACTGAGGCACTAAACCTGATGTGAAATCTAATCAGAGGTGCCTTATCTTTCAAATACCAGCGCTGGCACATTGTCAATTTGTGTTCCTTCGTCAAACACATTTAACTATGGGACTTGCTAAACAGGTTAGTGAGCTTCTCTCCATTTCTTTCCCCTGATAAACATAAAGTCAGCAGGAAGTAACACCCATTATTCGAAGAACACAAGATGAAGGCCCGTCTCAGAAACAATTCCTAAAATCAGGACAAAGAGAGGAGAGCAGAAGAAAGATGCAGGTCCAACCTTGCCCAGTCAGACCCTGCACAAGGAAGGTAGAATTCAAGAAGTTGAAACTAAAAAAGGAGCGCCTTGGACCACACATCATTTCCTACAAGGGACACTCACTCAATGGACTTCACCTTATTCTTCAACCAAGTTACAAAAGGATCTCTTTAATTCTTTCCTTTGGTCCTTAAAAGCTGCAGTAAAATCACTCATCACATCCACTGACATAGCTTCAGAATAGCTGTAATTGCTTAACCTACATGTCCCTTTCCATCTTCCTCAAGGATATTAACTGGATACATAACATATAACTATAAATGTATAATATTATATAATATTAAATGTAACATAAAAATATAATTGACTATTAGGTATATTAGTGAACATCTATAAAAAACATTGCCTGAGCCCGCGGGTTCAAGACCCGCCTGGGCAGTGAGACCTCATCTCTACAATAAATCAAAAAATCAGCCGGGCGTGGTAGCGCATGCCTGTAATTCCAGCTACTCGGAAGGCTGAGGCGGGAGGATCGCCGGAGCCCAGCAGGCGAGGCTGCGGTGGCCGGGAGCGGCCACTTAAAATATAATGAATACTACAGAGTAACTTCAACTAGTAAAAAAAAAAAACATTGAGATGAGCCGGGCTTGGTGGCTCAGCCTGTAATCCGCGCCTTTGGGAGGCTGAGGTGAGTGGATTGCCTGAGCCCGCGGGTTCAAGACCTGCCTGGGCAGCGAAATCTCATCTCTACAATAAATCAAAAATTCAGCTGGGCATGGTAGTGCATGCCTATAATTCCGGCTACTTGGATGGCTGAGGCAGAAGGATCGCCAGAGCCCAGCAGGTCGAGGCTGCGGTGGCCGGGAGCAGGGCCACTGCACTCCAGTCTGGGCAACAGAGTGAGACTCCAACTCAAAAAAAAAAAAGAAAGAAACATTGCGATGATCTCCCTAAGAACCTGAAGGAAAGTGGGACGATGATGTCTGCCTGGCAGGATTTTGCCTACCCTGAGCTCAGGCACTTGGGTGCTGCCATAATGTTCCTGCCAACGCCTTCCAACTAGTCCTGTCATCTTGTTGGGAATCTGACCTCCCTATTGGCTATCTCTTAGCTTTCAACTGCCTTCTTGGTGACATCATTCCCCCACCAAACCTACCCCCACCAGGTAGAATCTTGGGGTTACCATGGAGTTGTCTGTAAATACATTTGAATCATCACAAGTGACCAGTGACCAGTGTGACCAGTGACTTTCCTACTGGACACATGAACGTTTGGGCTCAGCCACTCACACAACTTCAAGTATCACTCCTCATCCTTTATATCTGCAGTTGATGTCACCTCTTCTCTGGTCATATCAGGCAAGAAAATACATTTTTAAAGTTTTTCATTAGATTTCTTTCTCCCTAAATTCAGTAGTAAAGTCAAAAGTACTGGAAATAGTGAGGACAAGTATTGAACTAGATCTCTGGAGATCTCATTTCCGTTTTGGCTTTGACATTTGCTATCAGTGTGACTCTGGGTTAATCATTTTAATAACTTGTGAAACAAAATCCATTTCCTCATCTATTACATGCAGATTATAGATTGGTTATTCTTTCTGGTCCCCTTCTTTTTAACCTTTAGTCTTAAAGAAAATACATATTGAAAATGAAATCAGACTTTTTTTAAAAAGCATTTGTTTTAAGAGAAATAGAAAAAATATCTATGTAATGTAGAAATCTAGCAATGTATATCAAGATGTTCCATCAGTTATAATCTCCCTCCACAGATATTTCAATTTTAGTATTATTAATTTAGTGATATTCAAAAAGTAATGTTTACATGGTTAGAAACTTTCTATTAAAACTAAGTACAAAGAGGAAATAGAGAATAGAGAGTATCAGGTTATAAGGAGACAGATGTTTTGGGTTATAAAAACTTGGGACTTTCATTAAGCACTGACCAATAGAAACTGAGATGGGGGAGAAAATGCAAAATGAGGAAAGAAAAAATATATAAAAATTAAAAGAGACGGAGGTATTTTCTACGGAAAAAAAGAGATAGTTTGGGAGTGAATGTTGAAGAGAACTAAAGATTTTAAATTAAAGCAGAAAAGCACAGAGTGAAAACCTAATCAGAGCAGGGCAAAGTAAAGAATGTTTTTGCAGATACTTAGAAAAATAGACTAGGAGGGAAACTAAGGTTAAAATACAGTAGCATTAGGAAAAGTAGCTTATCAAAAAACCCACATTCAGTCATTTGGATTTATCTATTACCTCCTTGAAAACAGGTGACTCTTGACAGATTTAAAAAATTTTTTTACATATGTAATGTTTCATGGATTTGTAAATACACCATGCTAATCTTCTCTGTATTGTTCCAATATTAGTATAAGTCCGACCAAAGTGAGCATGGCACTTGACAATTTTGAATGTTAATATTTTAGGAATTTTAGAAGTGATGCTTTCTCTAAGCAAGAAACTAATAAAAGTAGTTATGTAGGGGATGGAGGAAACTGAATTTGCAGTGTTCTACTTCCTCCGATTTTAAAACTATATGGATGTCTCACCTATTTCAAATAAATTTAAGTTTTCATTTTTGTTTTTGTCTTAGAGTCTTACTCTATCATCTAGGCTGAAGTACAGTGGAACACTCACGGCCACCCAGCATCGACCTGTTGGGCTTAGGCAATCCTTCCACCTTAGCCTTCCAAGTAGCTGAAGATACAGACATGTGCTTCCCGGCAAATTTTTTTAAAAAATTATTTATTGTAGAAATGAGGTCTCTCCAAGTTGCCCTGGCTGGTCTCGAACTCATGGGCTCAGGCCTCCACTTGCCTTGGCCTCCCAAAGTACTGGGATTACAGGTTGAGTCATTCAGCCCAGCCAAAATGAAGTTTTAAAAAGATGGTTGTCTCTTAATTTAAAATAGTAAAACTATTTTCTTTGTGTGATAAGTAGATTTGAAGTAAAGGGTGCTTTTCATCTTGATAATTATTTTCTCCCTAAAACAGAGTACATACTGATTAACGATGAACTGCTTTTGGACATAGATTAAAAAGAAAGATGTACCTAAGAATAAAAAGTCAGCTGGATGCAGTGGCTCAAGCCTATAATCCCAATACTTTGGGAGGCCGAGGTGAGGGAATTGTCGGAGCTTACAGGTACGAGAACAACCTGGGAAAATTGGTGAGACCTCATCTCTACAATACATCAAAAAATTAGCCAGGCATGGTAGTGTGCATCTGTAGTTCCAGCTACTTGAAAGGCTGAGGGAGAAGGATTGTTTGAGCCCAGCAGGTCAATGCTGTGGTGCCTGTGAATATGCCACTGTACTTCAGCCTGGGTAACAGAGTGAGACTCTGACTCAAAAAAAAAAAAAAAAAAAAAAAACAAAGTCACATTGTAATTCTACACGTTTCTATAAGAATGTTGTGGAGTTCTTTGGGTTGTCTCAGATCACAAATTACTTTTACTGTTGTTGTTTGTTTTCATTTTTAAAATGTGGAATACAAATCAAGACTAGGTATACAAATGGTAATTGCACAGATAAAGTTTGGGCCTCCCTTTGGTCCCTGCTTTGCCTGGTTTGGGATCAGTTACCTTTATTGGGCCCCTCTGCCCTGGAAGTTTCCCACTATTATCTATCACTTTCTTATAGTATTATGATGAATGTTCAGGGTCCACTTATGAGTGAGAACATGTGGCACTCAGTTCTTAGTTTCTGTGACAGATCACTGAGTCATATAGACTCTAAATCCATCCAAGTGGCTTCAAAGTCCATAGTTTTGTCCTTCCTTATGACTGTGTAATAGTCCATCTTTTTAAAACTCCAGTCTGGTTTCAATGGGTAGCTTGGTTGGTTCCATGTTTACTATTGTTAATTGTGCTGTAATAAATATGCATGTGCAAGGTTTTGTTTTTGTTTTTGTTTTTGTTTTGGAGAATGATTTGAGTTCCTTGAGTGTATTCCCAGAAAGGAGATTGCTGGGTCATATGGAACGTCAATTTCTAGTTCTTTTAGAAATTGCCACACTGTTTTCTAAGCATCTTCCTAACCAGAGGAGTGAAAGATCTTTACAGCGAAAACTGCAAAACACTGCTCAGAAAAATAAGAGAAGACATAAACAAATGGAAAAATATTCCATGTTCATGGATTTGAAAAATCAACATTGTTAAAATGTCCATCCTACCAAAAACAATCTACACAGTCAACACAATACCCACTTAATGACCAAAAATATTCTTCTCAGATCCGGAAATGACAATACAGAAGTTCATATGGAAACATAAACAGCCACAAATAGTCAAAACAATCCTCAGCAAATGAAACAAAATGGGAGACATCACACTTCCAAAATTTAAAGTTTATTTTAAGGCTACAATAATCAAAACACCCTGGTATTTGTACAAGATCAAGCATATAGACCAATGGAACAGGATAGAGATTCTGAAAGCAAAACTTCAATTTCTCAACCAACTCAGCTTCGAAAAAGCCTCCACCACCACAGACTATCGAGATAAGAACTTATTCAATAGATGGTGTCGGGAATACTGGCTGACCACATGCAGATGATTGAAACAGCCTACCTGTTACCATACACAAAAATCAACTCCAAATGAATCAAAGACCTCTACATAAACCTCAAACTATAAGAATCTTGGAAAACGCAGGAAATGCCCTTATGGAAATTGGAATAGGCAACCAATTCCTGATCAAAACCCCAGATTCCCTGCCATAAGAGACAAGATGGACATGTGAGACCTCAGCAGACCGAAAAGTTTCTGCAAAGCAAAAGAAACCACCAAAAGAGTGAGGATCTAGGTGTGATGACTCAAATCTGTTAGCCTAGCACTTTGGGAGGCGAAAGTAAAAGAACTGCCTGACCACAGGGGTTTCAGACCAGCCTGAGCAATAGGCGAGATCTTGTCTCTACAATACATCAAAAAATTAGCCAGGCATGGTAGCACATGCTATGGTTCCTGAGGCAAAAGGATTGCCTGAATCCAGCAGGGTGATGTTGTGGTGACTGTAAGAATGCCACTGCACCCAGCCCTGGAGATAGAGTAAGAATCTAACTCAAAAAAAAAAAAAGAGAGAGAGAGAGAAAGAGAGAGAGTAGAGAGACAGTCCACAGAAAGGGGAAAAATATCTGCCAACTGTATATCTGACAAAGGCCTAAAATACAAGAAACTCAAATTTGCCAAAATGAAAAAACAAACAGTCCCGTCAAAAAGTGGGCAAAAGACATGAATAGACACTTCTTAAAAGAAGACACATGAGCAGGCAACAGACACTTGAAAAAATGCTCAGCTTCACTAATCAACAGAGAAATGCAAACTAAAACCATATTGAGATATCCCCTAACTCCAGTTAGAATGGCCATCATTACCTGCACATGTATGTTTATTGCAGCATTATTCACAATAGCAAAAACATGAAACCAACCCTGCTGCCCATCAAAAGAGGACTAGATAAAATAATGTAGTACAAATACACAATGGGATATACAGAACCATAAAAAAGGACAAAGTTATGAACTTTGTAGCAAGTTGGATGGACTTAGAGGCTATAATCATGAGTGATCTATCACAGAAACAAAGAATCACGTACTGCCAGTAGTGGGAAACTGCCAGGGAAGGGAGAAGGTGAGATTGACAGTAGTGGGAAACTGCCAGGGGAGGGGTGCACACTTCATCAACAAGGGTACCTGCATAACGAACATTTGTATACCTAACACTGAATTGTAGCCCACATATTTAAACTAAAAAATTGAAAAAGAATGGTCATCATTAATTAAAAAAAAATTGGTGGGGATGCAAACAAATTGTATTTTGATTGCATTCTAGTAGTGGAAGGGGTTTTTTTTTTTTTCAGACTTAGGGGATGACATTTTCCCAAAAGTGAAAAATGACTATAATCTAGGTTTTGAGGATAAATATAAAAACGTCCATGATACATTTTAAGTGTTCTTTTTTGCTTATGCGGCTAAATTAACTTAGATATCCATTTTTACTAGGATTAATACTGTCACTTGCTGGGTAATATTCAGTGAAATATGAATAAGCTCAAGAGCAGACCTCCTTTACACTTATTGGTTTGCTCGCTGTACCAGTTTTTACTGAAATGTGTGTCTACATATATTATGGCTATCCATGCACTCATATTTACTGTATTTTGCTAGTTGGTACATACTCTTTCCTAATGTGGCTTCTCTGTCTATATGTAGTGATTAGAAATTCATTCCCAGTCACCTTCTACTGTGAGCCGTCTCTTGGTTCATGTATTCATTAAAATAGAGTACATAGTATTCAATTTTATAATATTGCATATATAAATAACAACTTCATTTATTAGTAAATTCCTATATTTTGCTGCTTGCTACATCATGATTTTCATTAATAGTGACATATTCTTTTTAGTTATGTGATGCTAAATACACTTTTCAAACTTTTTTGTTATTCCAGACACACATGAAGAATCAGAGAATAAGAATTTGGGTGACATTAAAACCAACCTTTCTAAGCCTCTGGATGCCTACCAGATCCCAATAGAAAACCAAGATCCTTCACTACTCCCTTTAGAAATTTTGGATATTAGCCAGCTTCTGGCCCGCATTTATCCTCTTGGCCCGGAGGAGCAGCCTGGTTCTGAAAATGCCAATCTCAGAAAGAACAGCCTAAGTCTTAAGGACCAGGGGACACTTGAAAGCGGGATTGAGCCTAGCACAAGTTTTACAGACATCACCACGCTGGTAGAGAATATTCGCCTTCCCCAGCTCTATGATGCTTTAAAGATCTTGGCCAATCCAAAGGTCTCACAGGAATCAAAACCAAAGATACCAGAGCCATCCAGGTAAATCAGGTGCAGAAAAAGTCAAGCGTCATAAAGAGTCCCTATAATCAGGTCAGGAAGAGCAAACACAAAACTTCGGAGCCTATCAATGGTGCTCCTGAGGCCAAAATCCAACCAAAGAATCCAGAGTGCCTATTAGAGGGAAAAGTGGTTATTTGTAGCACTGCAGCCAGTGACAGAGCTCCTGTGGATGCGGTCAAGCATTCTGAAGGCAGACCTCAGAAAGCTGTGTCCCACAGAATTTGCAAAAATAGGGGCTATGGAAAGAAAAAGACCAAAAGAACCAGAGAAATAAACTCCCAGAAATCTGAACAGAGTAAGCAGTCAGGGAACACAGTCAAGACAGAAGAGCCTACCACTCCCAGGACAAAGCGGAAAAAAAGTCAGCCTATGTTTAGGTAAGAGACCTTTACAAAGCCTCAAAACTGCCTGGACTTGGATAAACTGGAGTCTGCGCAGACTTTCTATCGACAGAGGAAGAAGAGTACTAAGATAACAGGAGTCTCTATCTCCTGCACTCTGGGAAACTCAAGCAACACCAAAGACCCCAAGCCATCTGCGGCTCTCAACCTACAGCTGAATACCCCATGTGAGGGTAAAGGTCGTGAAAAAGTGCAAGTCAAAGCCCAGAAACCAAATGCCAGTGCTGAAGAACAGTGTCCACCTCCATCTGAGTATGAGCTGCCACCACCTGGGAAGGTCAAGTTGGTACCGCTGCCCTTCCCAACCCTGGGAACACCTCAAGCTCGACCTGTTCCTCAAAGGTCACAGTATCTGGCCTCACATAGGCCTGCTGTGCCTTACTCTGTCAGGCCTGGTTCTATTAACTCAGCTCAATCAACTGCAGTCAATCCATCCTGACCAGCATCTACCAACTCATGTTTGATGGATCCTGCCAGACTAGTTCAGCAGCCCTACCCAGTTTGACTAGATCAATGCAGCCCTACCCTGTTTGACAGATTCCGTGCCATCTAATATCCTTCGGTCTGCTGCTTTCAGGCCTAAACCCTATAAAACATCATCTTGCACTTCTCTTCATTCTAACCCTGTTTCTACTGCTGAGACCAAGCTCCAGTCATCGCCCAAGCCACAAAACCAATATCTACTCCAAGACTTCAGCTTCCAACCAATTCCGTGGAGGAAACCTAATATTCCTGGACCAGTAATATCAACACCCATCACAGAGGAGCAGAGGCCAGAGTGGGAGGCCATGAAGAGGCAGGCCCAACAACAGCGCAAGAATGCTGCTAAAAACATCTATTTGGGGGAAAGTGCAGTTTTTTGTTGACAGGGAAAATGATATGGAAATTGCTCAATACTACAGCTACATAATGTAAGACCTGGCAAGATTATTGGTATCACTTTGGGTACCAACTGGTTTTCAACATATACAATGACAGATCAAATTTCTCTTTTCATTTTTATTATTGTAATATTTAATACAGAATTTAATAGAATTGATCCGTATGTGACGAATAAAAATGTCTGTTGCGTTTTGAGATTCTTGTTAACTGCTATTTTTCTTTGATAGAGTGGGGATCTAAGGCTGCATGAGAAAGAAGAAACTGAAAATCGGATTAGAAAAGAGGGGAAAATGGGACAAGAATTTAGGAAGAAGAAAGAAATCTGGTCCAGAACTAGAATGGCCAAAAAGAGAGAGGTTTTGTGGGCTTATGAAAAAAATCAGGAATGGGGGAAATGGTTGAAGTTAGATGCAGATTCTGAGGTTAGGACTGAAGAATAATATTTGGGCAAAGTTGAAAATGGCAGAAGCTGAGTCTGGGTGACCAGAAGAATTGTAAAATATCTCTTGCAGAGAATGGCCTTAAGTCTCATAGCTTACCAGGTACATATTTTAGAAAATAAGATTTCAGACACATCTCCAATAGGTTTGTGCTACCTTAACCATATAATTACAGCAGGAAAAGGTGAATGCAAAACATAGGGAAACCTACCAGGGGAACTAAAGTTCCCACAGTAATTCTAGGGCAGCTGTAAACCTGGGACTTCAGCAGTTAAACTATCAACAGTATGAGGTCCACCCAGAATAGCAGCTGGAAAATAAATCAACAATTATGCCCAAGCCAACGAGAAGTGCTACTTGAGTTAACATTGACAAGAACACACAAAGTGACACAAAGCCAGTATCACTTTGCCACTTTGCTAATGAGGTTCCAGAATAGGCTGAGGCCACACTGCATGCTAAGGGAGGAGGCCTCAGTGGGAGCCCTTTGGGAGCCCCTGAAGTCCTCAGTGTTTGCAAGCACCTGTAGTGGCAACCCGGCTTTCAGAGTTTTTGAGTTGGAGTCTCACTTCATCACCCATGCTGGAGTGCAGTGGCATGCTCAGGGCCGACCCAGCATCAACCTGCTGGGCTCCAGGGATCCTTCCGCCTCAGCCTTCCAAGTAGCCTGAACTACAGGTGTGTGCTACCACACCCGGATAATTTTTTGATTATTGTAGAGGTCTCATCATGTTGCCCAGGCTGGTCTTGAGCCTATGGGCTCAGGCAATCCTCTTGCCTTGGCCTCCCGAACTGCTGGAATTACAGGCTTGAGCCACTGCGCTCAGCAAGAAAAAATCTTTAAGGCAACTAGAGAGAAGAGACACACCCAGGGAGACCCAACCAGAATAGCAGCAGACATTTCAGCTGAAACCCTACAAGTCAGAAGAGACTGGGGGTCCACTTTTGACATTCTAATAGAGAAGCAATGCCAGTCAAGAATTTTTTTCCTCAACAAATTAAGCTTCATAAATAATAGACAGCCCTTTCCTGATAGGCAAGCACTAAGGAAATTTATCACCTCCAGACCAGCCCCATAAAAGATATTTAAAGGAGTTCTAAATATGGAAACCATGCAAATCAACCACAAAGTTTAGAACTCAAAGAAACTTCTTAACAGCAATACATTAGGAACAAACTTCCACATATCAATGGCTCACTTGAACGTTAAGGGCCTGAACACATCATTTTAAAAGTCCAGCTGGCAAACCGGGTTTAAACACACACACATTCACACAATTCACCCTTTTGCTGCCTTCAGGAAACCCATCTCACTTCAACTGATACCCATAGGCTCATGGAAAAGGGTTGGTGAATGATTTTCCATGCAAATGGAAAACAAAGAAGAGCAGGAGTTACTATTCTTAAATCAGATAAAACAGACATTAAACCAATAAAAGTAAAAAAGGACAATGAAGGGCAATATATATTGATAAAGGGCTCAATTGAACAGCAAGTAATACCCATCTTGAATAGACAGAAGCAATCGGATGTAAAAAAATTGCTATTTAACTTAAGAAAGGACAAATCCCAGCACTTTGGGAGGTCAAGTTGAGAGGATTGCCTGAGCCCACAGGTTCAAGATCAGCCTGGGCAACTTGGTGAGACCTCATCTCTACAATAAATAAGGAAAAATTACCTGGGCATGATGGTACATGCCTGTAGTTCTGGCTACTTGAAGGCTGTCTTGGTCATGAGCATGCCACTGCACTCCAGTCTGGGCAACAGAGTGAAGGACATAGACAACCAAACAATAATATGGGGGACTTCACTGCCTGTGAGGTACTTGAACACGCAGCACCGATGGCTCCACTGGGACTGTAGGCAGGGAATGATGACAGTTTGGAGACCTCTGATCCCCCAAATGACAACTCTTATTCCACATTCAAATAATTCCAGTTTGTTTGGACAGTTCTAATGCTATTGGAATTACCCACAAAAGGGCATAAAATCACCATCTGGGACTCAAGTGAAAACCTGGTAATCTGATATTTTGGATACTTCCACCATGACATCTGAATAGATTCCTGGGTGTGAAATCTAGCTTTATTTCAAATGTGTACATGGAAACTGCTTTCCAGTTCAGGCTGAGGACCTAAACCTGATGTGAAATCTAATCACAGGTGCCTTATCTTCCGAATTTCAGCACTGGCACGTTGTCAGTTTGAGTTCCTTCCTCAGACACAGTTAATTCTGGGGACATGCTAAACAGGCTAGTGAGCTTCTCTCCATTTCTTTCCCCAATAAACCCGATCCACCCCGTGCTAGACAGAGGAAGGAATGACCTTTTTCTACAGCTGGGCTCACAACTGGTATGACTCATATTTCAAACTTTTCCCTTTTTCGGTACTTCTGAAAATTGGTCATAACCCTCAGAAAAGGTAGCAGTGGAAAGACAGAAAACAGGGAGGTTATCAGGGTGTGGAGGCTCATCACCTCCCCTTACCATTCCTCCCTACACTGTCCTGCTCTCCATGCGCTTATCCCTCTCAGACAGGCCTGAGCCCCTGTGAGACACTAGCTCACAGAAAACCCTGGCCTTGGGGCTCACAATCTTGAATGGGAGACAGAGAAATAAAAACACAATCAAGTCCTGCTAATAGAGGTTTCTTCTGGGAAAGGAGTGGGATAAAGGGGGTAGAGGTGAACTTCTGCCTTCAACTCTACATGCAAACCTGTCTTGTTTCTACCTAAGGTAATGAGCCTGTATTACTATTATATTTTCAACAGAAGAAAACTATGGAAAAGAAAAGTAATAAAATAGTCCCATCTAGAAAGTATTGCAGCGTTACAGGAGGAGAAGAAACTTATTCTAAAGAAAGGAGGTCAGGAGAGGCATTAGGGAGAAGTTGCGTCTCAAGAACAGGAGCAGAAAGGGAAGAAGAGAAGAACGGAAAAGGGATACTTAAGTTAGAGAAATTGAGTGTTGGTGAAAATGGAGTCAAGCCTTCTCAGGAAGGAGTGTAGGGATATAGGTGCGAGGCAGGTAGGCTAATGGTGAGATGGACTGGGGAGGGTTTTGTAGCCATGCGAAAAACTTGGGTTCTGTCCTATCAGGGATTTGTGCCACTGATTTTTTTAAAATATCAGTCTTTCTTGAACTATTCGAATAGATCTTTTATCCTTGCCTGATTTTGTAACACCATGTAAAAGTCATTTAGAAAATTCTGGTCCAGAGAGTTAGGCAGACCTTCCAAAGATTAACAAATTTACTTATAGGACATAAAAACATCACATATGTTAATGTCACTGACGATCTCAGAAAAGTCTAAGTACTGGTAAGTTGTCAGCTATTGGTAGTATACAGAAGTTTTATAGATACCTATTATTTGCTTGAAAATAAATTTTATCTTTAATTGCAAAATACTGTCAGCTGTTTTCCCTGAAGTGACAAACTCACTTCTTCATTTCCAACAAAATCATTTTTCTTGAGATCTATCTTTAAAGAGGATTAAACCTGTTTAAAGTATATTGATACATATTGTATAATTATTCTCCAGCTAGTGTCTCCCATTTCACTCTTCTATCAAAAGTATGTGCATCTGCATATTTCTTTGCACTTATCTTCAATTAAGTATTGATAACATTCTTTTAACTTTTAACCAGAATGATAGGTACAATCTGTCTTGTTTTGATTTTTACTTATTTTATTTCTAGTGATCATTTTTTTTTTTTGAGTTGGAGTCTCACTCTGTCACCCAGACTGGAGTGCATTGGCTGCTCTCGGCCACTGCAGCCTCGACCTGCTGGGCTCCGGCGATCCTTCCGCCTCAGCCTTCCAAGTAGCTGGAACTACAGGCACGCACTACCACACCCGGCTAATTTTTTTGATTTATTGTAGAGATGAGGTCTACTGCCCAGGTGGGTCTCGAACCCGCGGGCTCAGGCAATCCACTCACCTCAGCCTCCCAAAGCGCGGGATTACAGGCTGAGCCACTGAGCCGACTTGATCATTTTTATATATTATTTTTTATACTTTTTTGTATATTCATAAGCTATATTCACTTCCTCTTTCATAAATTTTCTATTCATATAATGAGTTCATTCTATCTATTTGGTGTCTCTTTTTCCTGTTAATTTTTAGAAAGGGAACATGAACAGTTGTTGTGCACGCATTAGAGAAAAAAAAAAGGAAGCTTGAAAAATAATCTTCAAAGAGGTAAAGGGAAGCCAAGAAAGCAGGTTGGTATGGTCTGAAGAGGCACTTATTGAAGCAGGCTAGGTGGGTGTTGTACCCGGAAGTTCCTACAATGGACATTATTTCATGGAGTCTTAGTTGCTGTGAAATTCACTCTGTAGGAGTTGAGTCTCTTGCACATCTCTACTCTGATCATATTTTCCTTATATCTAAACTTGGGCTGACTTCAGTCTCTTAGTCCCATTGGCATCTATAACAATATTTCCATGAATTTTGTAGCTTATAAACAAAAATTTATTTCTCACAGTTCTGGAGGCTAGGAAATTCAAGACCAAGTCACCAGCAGATTCTGTGTGTGGTAAGAGCCTATTCTCCAGAGATGACACATTTCAATAGAAATGTGTCCTTGCTAAGCAGAAGGGGCAAACAGAAGGGACGCCACTCTAATGACCCAGTCACCTCCCAAAAGCTCCATACTTGAATGCCACCACCTCAGGGGTGAGGTTTCAACATGTGAATTTTGGGAAACACATTCAGACATAGCACCCAAGTACAGCAAATAATTTTAAGATCAGAGGAACTCAGTTGGGCTTGGTGGCTCAGACTATAATCCCAGCACTTTGGGAAGCCGAGGCAAGTGGATTGCCTGAGCCCAATGGTTTGAGATAAGACCGGGCAACTTGGCAAGACCTCATCTCTACAACAAATCAAAAATTAGCCCGGCATGGTAGCACGTGCCTGTAAGTTCCGGCTATTTGGGAGGCTGAGGCAGAAGGATCCCTGGAGCCCAGCAGGTCGACTCTGGGGTGGTCATGATATGCCACTGCACTCCAGCCTGGGCAACAGGAAAAAAAAATATAGGAACTCCTCCAGCATTAAGTCAGTCTATGGACAAAACTTAAAAGCATTTATGGTATTTGGCAGTCGGGAAAACATCAATGATATTACCAGGGGTGAGCTTAGAGGATACACGGGGATAAGGAGAGCAAAGGAGGTAGTCTGGTGTGTGTTCTGGGCCTGCTATGAGTGGCAGCACTTCCCCGAGGTAACAGAGGTGAGAGAGAGCTACATGACCACCCTGGGGTGGAGCCTAGGAACAGCCTGAGTGAGCTGCCTTCTGATTATCAACTGCATTCCTGTGTGTGTTGGAGTGCAAGAGGCACTTTACAGGGGTATAAGAACACGATTTTATCAGTTGGATCAAGCTTAGATGGGACAGGGTAATCTCTTGCCTGGGAAGTTTGGACATTTCATAACAGAGTTGGCTCCTAATCGGCTCTCTTCTCTTCTACTCCAGCTCCACCTTCTCAGACTCTTCCCTTACTAAACAGATGGGGCAGCTGCTGACACCTGCTTCACCCTCTCTTTCCCTTCCATGTCCAGTGTCTCTTCCCAACCCTCACTCTCAGCTGATGACTATTTCCTAGCTCAATGCCAAAAACCAGACGACAACAAAAGACACGATGGAGAGAACTTCTGACACCCACCACCGCTACAACTGTCAGTTCCTGTGCATCCCTGCCTGCCCTGTTTGCATGTCTGTCTGTCTTGCACAGACAGCCCCTCATACCTGATCAAGAGAACTGTCTTAAGACCCCACTACTTCTTACACTATTTCTTTTTGGCTAGCTGTTGGATCCCTTCTCACAAACTATTATTTCTGCCCCTTAACAGAAAACAAAACTCCTTTTTTAAACATTACTTTCCTCTGCAGCTACCATCCATTCCCTTATTCCACTCTGTAGAAAACTGTTCCCATGAAATTTACTCACCTCCAGATCTTCCCCTGTCATTGTCTTTGGAACCCTCCCTTGCTTGTTGCTCTTTGCGGGACACTCCACCAAAACTACTCTGGTCAAAGTCACTGGTCACTACCACCTTGCTACATCTTGTGATCAATATCAGTCAGTCCTTGGCCCACACAACCTGATCTAGCACAGAAGACCTTGACTCTGTTGGTATTTTCACCATGGTATTTATTTCAGAAAAATTTAAAAAGTTGTGAAAATCCTGTAATTGCTTTTTAGATGGTGTTATAATTGATACATGCAAAAGAATGTATGAAATGTGTATTAATATTCAAGCTAGATATAGTCAGTCATTTCATAAATTTTCCATTTGTCCATGACCTACAAACATGCCCTGCTCACCTTATTGAGTCTCATTCCCATTGTACAAATTAGGAGAAAGGCTCAGAGAAGTTAAGGTATGTAAAGGAGGCTGGATGAGGATTTGAACTCAGATCTGTTTGACCCTAAAATCCATCTTTCATCGAATAGGTAGCACCATCTTTGGGGAAGGTTCAGGTATTGTGGAGTCTGAAGCATATATAATCTGGGCATCCTTTTCTCAGAATATCAAGTTAAAAAATCAAAATAGGAGTTTTTGCCAGAAAACTGTCCAAGGGTGGGAGGAGTTTTGAAGGTTAAGCTTTGTAGCTTCCCAGTAAATGTAATTCTTCTCTGCTGCACACTCCTTGGAATTCAGAAACTGTCTGTTGTTTACCTAAGCAATACTTTTTTTGAAACTGCTTGTCTGTTGTTAATCTAGACAATGCAATTTTTTGAGCATCTGCTACATGCCAGGCTTGTTCTGGGCACTTGAGATAAATGAGTGAACTGAAGAGGCAAAGGTCCATGCTTTACAGAGCTCACTAAATAGAAATAAACAAATATATATCTGTAGCATTTAGAGTAGGTTAGAGGGTGATAAGAAAACTTAGAGTCAGGTAAAGGGATAGGGAGTGGACAGATGGGCTGCAGGTGAATTGTATTTTAAAATAGGGTGGTCTAAGCCGGGCTCAGTGGCTCAGCCTCTTATCCCAGCACTTTGGGAGGCCAAGGTGAGTGGATTGCCTGAGCCCGTGGGTTCAAGACCCACCAGGGCAACTTGGCAAAACCTCATCTCTGCAATAAAACAAACGTTTGGCGGGCGTGGTAGCACCCACCGTAGTTCTGGCAACTTGGAAGACTGAGGTGGAAGGATCTCCAGAGCCCAGTAGAGCGAGGCTGTGGTGACCAGGAGCGTGCCACTGCACTCCAGTCTGGGCAACAGAGTAAGACTCCAAGTCAAAAAATAAAAATACAAATAGATAATAAAATAAAATAAAATAGGGTGGTCTGAGTATGACTGGCTGGCGAAAGTCCTGGTCTAAGGACTGTTGTAGGAAACCAGCAACACTTGAGCAGGCTACCAGAGAGCATATCCTGCTGATTGTCTAGCAGGCACTTATGGACTTGATATGTTGATTGGGCTAAAGTGCCTTGGGGTGGGTGGTCCAGGGCAAAAGATGAGCCCAAGGACAAGCAGCCTTCCAGAGATGTCTGGTCTTCCCCATAGATATACACACCTTCAGTTTTTCACTTGAGGCATTATCTGGAAGAAAAGACCCAATTCCAGGTAGCTTTCCAGAAGGCTTCAGGACCCATCCCTTTATTGAGTAACTGAAGATAAACAGAGGACTTTTCACACTAAAAGGTATTTCAGAAATGATCTATTTGAATAGTTCCCAATCTTTTGGGATCACAGACCTTTTGGACATCTGATGTAGACAGTGAACCCACAAATTTGCACATAAAAGCAAGTTTAAGAAGATCCTACACTTTAGGAAGACCCTTCAGGTGTCCAAGTTAACCCTGAACCAGCCCTTCATTTATTACTTGAGGGGGCTGCAGTTGAGCGCTGTCTCCTGAGGCAGAGGACTTTGCTTTAAGTGAAAAGAACAGCACACTACAGCAGGTAATAGAGGCTTACTGGGTACACCGAGTCTCATGACAAAAACTCTGGTAATGGTTTTCTAAAGACTGGATTTTAGATGCTTTGTGTCAGGTTGAAGAGTTATATTCCTAAGCCTGGTTGCCAAAAGTGGACTTGAATCCTTGGTCCTACACATCAGTTTTGTAGAGAAAGGAGTAGATACACTCTGGAACAGTAATATTTTATATGTTCCCAGGAAAAGAAAAATGGGAGCCTCTGTCCCTGTACCCAAACCATTCTGTCTTCCACTCAGGTTTCTGAAAGAACAGAAAGGTCCAAGTTCAAACCTGTAACTTAACCTGAAGAATGGAATCTCACCAGCATTAGGCTGGCCCACAGCTCCCTTAAACAATCAAGCATGAAGTTCAGCATTCAGGAAAATCTGGCCAAGCACCCTGCACCGTACTGTGAGAATCCCCCAAGGCCCAACCGCAGGGTCTTTCCACACCCTTTGCTTTGCTTGGGAATTACCAAACTTCCTACAGATCCCCCTCCCCCACCTTCCAACCAACACAGTTTTAATCTCCATCCCGACATCAACTCCAGCCAGGATTTAATTTCTCTTTAGAGACAGCGAAGACTGATAAGGATAATTCCAGACATGCTGTTTGTCTCAGGTCTTGGACCCTGGGAAGCTCAAAAGCCTAGAATTAACTCCTGTAGTTCCCCTTGGATTTTGGCTGAGACTTCCCACTCTGGGGCACTGAGACTTAGAACTGGACTAAAAGGATAAAGAAGAACAAACATTACAAGAAAATTCTCATTGCACAGCATGTGAATGTTCTTAATGCTACTGAATTATACACCTAAAAATAACTATAATGGTACTGTATTATGTATCTTTCTACCACAATAAAAAAGTAAACAACAGTCACATGTTAATCCCTCCCATATCATCTTACTGTGGGTCCTACTACAATGATTTGAGCTCTGAATGAGATAGTGATATTAGGGCTCAGAAAATAATACCCCCAAAATATGCTGTTTTGGTATACTGATCACTTCAAATTAAAGGCACATGGGAAATAACAAATGCTGGGAAGGACCTTCACTGAAATTCCCTTATCTGACTATATGCTGTTCCTCTGGAAGGAATTTGATGAATCAGGGAAGATGAACTCATATCACAAGACAGGAAACTACAGGCTGACACCACACCTAGAGAGACATTGTCACAGACTACCACCTGTTCTGATGGGCTGCTAGTGGACAACTTTTATGACCTGAGAGACGTTCTGTCTGCATGACAAGACAACTTTTGTTGGTTGTATGTGCCCTCCCTTCAATCCTCACATAGTATGTCACCACCACTCCACAACCACTTTAAAACACCAAGCCTTTTTGTTTTCCTGTAGCTTGGAATGCTGTATGATCCATCATCTGGTCCTTCTTCAAGTCTCATATTTTGTGAGACTCCCTTGCTTATGCACACAATAAACCTGCATACCTTTTCTCTGTTAATCTTTTTGTTTCACAGATTAACAAACTCAATTATTGATCTGAGAAAGGCCTAGGGAGGGGAGGTCTGGCTGCATTAATGGAGATTTTTGATAAGTGAAAATTTCTCCTACAAAAGATAGCTTTGCAGGGCCATTTTCATTTGGTAGCCTTGTTGTAGCCACTTCAAAATACACAGGGAAATATATTTGGAAATAAAATACCTTGATTTTCTTAAGAGTCTGCTACATGTCATGTGATGCTATACCAGAGTCAGGTTGAAAAATAGGCCACATCATACCAAGTTAATAAAAACTCATCTAATGAGACATTATGTCTCATGGGGTGTGACACACCAAGCCCCTTAGATAGGAATTTGGAAAAGAGGGGAAAACAAGTCAGAGTTTAGTCTTCACTCTCTTCTAATGGCCAAAGATCATTCCATGTAATGAATGTATAGACTAACTTCCAGTAGGAGGTTCCATGGCACTAGGAAGGCTGATTTCTAGAGCTGTCTATTTGACCATGTGATGTTGGTGGTGATAATTTCTATAGTAGTAATGTCATATCACGGGGGAAGGACATGGTTTGACCTGGTTTGAAGAGCGAGAAGGTCAGGCCTAGAGTTCAGTCTGAAGAACTTCCTTAATCAGATCTATTCTGTGGGCTATCCTGATCTGGATCTTTTTTTTTTAGAAAGCAGGACTTATTGAGAGAAGAGAAATCTCTCAGAGTGAGAGGGGACCTGAGGGGTTGCCCGGATCTGGATCTTTGATGGTGCCTTTTTGCTTTTCCTGCATCTGGCATAGCATTTATACAAGATGTATAATGATAATATAGTGATGTGTCATTAAAAATACTGAAGATTATGTATCCAAGAAAGTTATAGAGGACCATACCACAGTAAACAACCTAACCAGTCAAAATGTCTCCTACTCATCATCTATTCTACCATCAGACTTAAAACGTGTTTGCTTTCCTTACGGAGGGTCATTTGAAATTTATGATAAATCTTATTTGAGGATTGTAGGACTGATACCAGATCCTAATATAATAAATTTAATTTGTCTTCTGGTCCATTGGTTTCCATAGTTCTAACACCCTGAGGAGAATATACATCAAATTTGAGAAACACCTAGTCCTCAATGTCTAAATTATCATAGGACTTGTTTATAGTTGACAGATTTATTTTTCCTGCCACTTTCATGTTGTACCATATAGTGGCATTTGGGAGAAAAAAGAGGTTTTGTTATGGAAGTCATATAGCTCTACAGTGCCATTTTGCTGTCTATCCTACCAAATATAGCTCTTTCCCATATATCAAATGTTATGCTCCAAGGGGGCAGATAATAGGAGTCAAATTTGGGGAAAATCAGGGTTCCAAGTGATTTGAGAATACAACCATTCTCCTTTTCTGTTTTCAGAATCTGAGAGGAAAATAGAACGTCTTGTCCCAACTTCCCATGGGGATCATTCTAATATTATGTACAATGGTCCCAATGGCTACCAGTTGAACAACAGAAATATTTTGAGCCTCATTCAACTTTGGTGTGTATGCTTTAAAAATACGCCTGGTCGGGCTCGATGGCTTAGCCTGTAATCCCAGCACTTTGGGAGACTGAGGCAACTGGATTGCCTGAGCCTGCAGGTTTGAGAACATATTGGGCAACCTGGCAAGACCTCGTCTCTACAATAAATAAAAAATTAGCCAGGTGTGGTAGTGTGTGCCTGTAGTTCTGGCTACTTGGAAGGCTGAGGTGGAAGGATCACTCGAACACAGCAAGCCGATGCTGAGGTGG